>JASDQU010010911.1:34094-76992 GCA_032191745.1 Picea mariana | reverse complement strand
TATGTCATGTGAATTTAATTAATAGGTTAGAGGAGTCATATGGATAGATCTCTGATGCAGACCTCCAACCCTTAGGTCAGAGTCCACACTGGATCTTTCTAAATCTTCCCTCCTGAGTCTGATTGACTCTTAGGTTCCTCCACAAGGAATCCTACGCACACAACAATAATGTTTTTCCACAGGTCCTTATGAGTATGCCCCATGTGAACCAACACAAGGCACAACTCAACTCCCCTTGGCTGCAATAAAATGATCGCGCCCTTTTTCCTTATCAATACTTTCCTTTTCTTTCCTTTTTGGGATTTTGGGTTTTGCGATTTCTTGAATCCTGTTGTCGAGGTTCTCGACCTTTCTACCTTATGAAACCCAAAATTTTGATTTTCCTAAAATGCTTGGCCGTGTCCTCCTACATAGTTGTATCACGTTTCACGACTTCGGGAGTTCCGGAACAAGGAATCCCGACCTCTTGTCTTCGCAACTACCGAAATGATGAAACTCGAAACGTTCACCAAAAGAATGGCTTCTAACAGAACTTTTCACCTTTTCGGAGTTTCAGACTTCATGATTTTGCGAGTCTTGATGTAAGGCTTCCGACTCTCTAACCTCCACAAACCTCGAACTCCGAAACAATATCTCCAACGGGATCAATGGCTACAAGCCTCCCTTCGGTCTAACGGCCCACATGATTTCAGACTTTCAGGTACCGGGAGTCCAAGACTCTTGATCCCAGAAAACTGTCCTCTCGGGTTCCCAAACCCCGAAACGTCGAACTGTCGAAACACTACTTCACACTATTTCATTTCTCAATTTCAGGGGTTCTCATGTGAAGTGCCCGAATTCCTGTCAACGGGAATGCCGAAATCTCGATTCCCGAAATGCTGAAATACCACTTCACAATATCCCAGATCTCGCAACTTCAAAATTCTAAATGCAAGGGCCCAAGCTCCTTGTCCTCAAGACTTCCAGTATTTCGAATCCCAAAATGCTGAAATGATTTTCTTTTCCCCTAGGATCTCGCGAACTGGGAGTTCGAAACTCTCGATTCCAAATCACTGTCTCCTCGAGATACCGAATCTCGAAATGCCGAAATGCCAAAATGCTCCTCCAAAGGTATTTTGTGTTTCATGATTTCAGAGCTTCTGATGTGGAGCACTCTACTCCTTGTCAACAAGAATGTCGAAATGTCGATTTTTGAAATTCTGAAATTTGTTCTAGACTATTCTTTTCGCGATTCGGGAGTTAGAGTGACCAAGGGTTTTGGATTACACTTCAGAATCACAAATCCTGAATTCCCAAAATAATCTGACGCTCCAGTAGATCACGATCAACAGTCCATGTTGACTCCGGTTACCAGAGTGATGGATTTGTCCCTCCTTATCCACCTTGTAACTTCTCTGGATCTTACGGTTGTTGTGATTTCGGGAGTTCTCCTCGAAGAATTCTGACCACTCAATTCTTCCTTGACAACTTCTTCGAAATGAACCAATATTCTTATACTGGAACTCAAATCCTACGAAATGACTTTGACTCCCCCCTTTGAACACTTCAAAGGCATTAACCCTTCTGAGCTTTCTCTGGTAAATTTGAATCACAAAAGAACTCCTGCACGCACTCCTTGCGGCAATCTGTCAAATACTTCTGGGTATTTGGTCTCTTCGACTCCATGCTTCCTCGGCAACAATAGTCCTTCAATCCTTCCCTTAGATGATAACTCCTAAGACTTCCAACAACATTCCCACTCCTTGCACAACTTTTGTGCTTCACTTGCACTTCTTCTAGAATGAGAACAACGATATCTCTCCTAAGCTTTCAGGGATAAACTCTGAACCTTTGTCACACACTCCTTGCAAACGTTTCACTGCACTCCTTGTAGGAACTTCTCTCACTCAAGAAGAGAAACAATTGAAACTCATTTTCTTTCTTCTCTCAGAATTTAAACATTGAACATGAAAACGTACATTCACACACAACATAATAACAAATGCATGACAGAGAGAGTAAGAAACTGTAAGAAAACCATTCAACATGTATACACAGAAAACATCATAACACCATGAATCTGAATCAAAGCTTCATATATTAATTCAAGCTTCTGTACATGGGTTCTCCTCTACAACTATTTTGCTACAACTCTCTTCTTCTCTATGCTAATGTGCTTAATGATCTAATTCTGATTGATACAATGATACAAAGATGAGGGTTTCTATAGTCGTTTTCCCTCCTGTTCCTAAAACTGTCTAATCTGGAATTTAAATCTACCTACTTTCATTAACTATGCATAAATGCCTCTACATTCTACAGATGAGAGAAAATCGCTCATGATCTGTTTACAATATGCAAGTATGATTTCTTTTAACCATTACATTAATGCTTCAAAAAAATTTCCAAAACGTGTAAAATGTATGTTGCACTTTCCAGCTGTCTTCTACCTTCATGCTCGCTTGGCTGGCTACTTGCGATGCTCCTGCATCATACTCCGTTTCTTGAAAATTGTCATGAACTCCTGTTCATGAGCTCTTGTACAGTCTGTCCATGCTTCTGAATTTCTGCTTCATCCTCCCAACTGGCATCTTCAACTGGATGTCCCTTCCATTTGACCAAGTATTCGAAATACTCTTTTCTCCTGGTCCTCTTCCTGATTCTCTTGTCAAGTATACTTTCCATCTGTAGCTTTTTAGCTACAGACATTTGTTTAGTCCACTGAACCTCTGTCTGTTCACTGTCTACTCCTCCTTGTTCATCTCTGTAAGGGTACAAATCTGAAATGTTGAATATCAGTGAAATTCCGATCCCATCGGGTAATTCGATCCCATATGCATTTGCCCCAAATTTCTTTATGATCTTGCATGGTCCAATCTTCTTCATTTTCAGTTTGTTATATGTTCCCCTTGGGAACCTTTATTTCCTCAGATGTGAAAGAATCAGATCACCAACTTCAAGCTGAAGTTTTCGCCAGTGTTGATCTGCTCTGCGTGTATACTCTTGACTTGAATTTTGCAATTGTTCCTTGACTCGGCTATGAAGCTCCTTCATTGCCTCTGCAAAATCCTTTGCACTAGCACTTCTGAATTCAGTTTTTTCCATATCTTTTAATTCAGAAAATCCCCTTGGCTACATTCCATATACAATTTGGAATGGACTCTTCCCTGTGCTTCTATTGGCCGAATCATTATAAGCAAATTCTGCCTATGGTACAATGTGATCCCACTGACTATGGTGTTCAGTCAGTAGGCTCCTCAATAAATCTCCCAAGCTTCTATTTAGAAATTCTGTCTGCCCATCCTTCTAAGGATGATATGCTGAGATAAATGACAAATTTGTCCCCAACATCTTCCATAACGTCCTCCAGAAATGTCCCACGAACTTGGTGTCTTGATCTGAAACTATACTTCTTGGTAAGCCATGAAGTCTGACGACTTCTTTGAAAAATAGGTTCGTAATATGAGTTGTGTCGCTGGTTTTCTGGCATGGTATGAAATGTGCCATCTTTGAAAATATGTCTACCACCACAAAGATTGAATCAAATCCTTTTTGTGTTCTTGGTAGTCCCAATATAAAATCCATGCTCACTGCATCCCACGACCTCTCAGGTATGGATAATGGCTAGTATAACACTGTGTTTTTCCATTTTCCCTTTGTGTGCTGACAAATTCTACATCCGTCCACAAATATTTTGACATCTGTCCTCATCCCTAGCCAAAAAAATGAGCCATTTAATTTCGAGAATGTTTTGTCATGACCGAAATGTCCTGCCAATCCTTCACTGTATTTTTCTTTCAACAGATTCTCTCTCATGGAGCATTTTGGAATACACAGTTGATTTCCCCTTAATAATAATCCATCCTGGATCATATATTCAGTCCATTGGCTTCTGTCCCTGAGAATTGGATTCTCAGACGCCTCATACGCTTCCCTAAAATCTGGGTCATCCTTGTACATTTCTTTGAGTTTATCAAAACCCAAAGTTTTGACTCTAAATTATTGCATAAACAAACATTTCCTGCTCAAAGAATCAACAACTTTGTTAGCAGTTCCAAAAATATGTTTAACTACAAAAGTAGAATTCTGCATGTATTCAACCCATTTAACATGTCTTTGGTTCAACTTCTCCTATTGAGTCATGAATTGTAAGGCATGACTATCACTGTACAAAAAAAACTCCTTAGGAACCAAATAATGTCTCCATTTCTTCAGCGCTTGTATGACTGCATAAAATTCTTTGTCATATGTGGAGTACTTAACCTTTGCTTCATTCAGTTTCTCACCGAAGTATGAGATCAGTCTATCATCTTGGCTTAAGACCGCTCCAATTGCAAATCCACTAGTGTCACACTTGACCTGAAATGTCTTACTGATATCTGGTAGCACCAGAATTGGTTGTTCAGTAATCTTTTTCTTCATCAAGTTGAAACTTTTTCTACTTCATCTATCCAATGAAAAGATTTTTGTCTTTTCTTCACTGTGTCCATCATTGGTGTGCTAATCCCACTAAAATTTCGGATGAATTTCCTATAGAAACTAGCTAACCCATGGAAGCTTCGAACCTCAAATACACTCTTCGGTGATGGCCAATTCTTAATCGCCTCTACCTTATCTGGATCCATTTTCAACTCATTTGTAGAGATAACAAAACCCAAGTAAATGAGTTCAGTCCTCATAAATGTTGATTTCTTCATATTAATCAATAACTTCTCTTGCTGTAATCTCCTCGTCATGGTAGCTAAATTCTTTAAATGCTATGTTTCTGTCTTGCTGAAAATTAATATATCGTCAAGATATACGATGATGAACTTCCCGATAAACTCTTTCAGGACTTCATTCATCAATCTCATGAAAGTACTGGGCACATTTGTTAATCCAAATGGCATAAAAAGCCATTCATACAACCCCTCATTCGTATTGAATGCCGTGTTCCATTCATCACCTTCTCTCATACAAATTTGATGATATCCGCTTTTCAAATCAATCTTTGAAAAAAAAATTGCTCCACTCAAGCAATCCATCAAATAATCCATCCTTGGCAAAGGAAATCTGTATCTAATGGTAATATTATTGATTTCCCTTGAGTCTGTACACATTCTTCAGCCTCCATCTTTCTTTGGGTTGAGTACTATTGGAACAACACATGGACTCAAGCTCTCTTTAACCAATCCTTTGTCCATCAAATCCTAGACCTGTTTCTTGACCTCTTCATTCTTCTGCGGTGTCAACCTGTACGCTTCTTTGTTTGGTAAACTGGCTCCAGGTATAAGATCAATATGATGACTTATACTTCTGATTGGTGGAAACGAACAAGGTAGTTCTTCCACTACTATATTAGCAAACTCTTCTAGTAACCTCTGGATTTCCTCTGGTAAATCATCCACTCTTGTACTGGTTAAAACAATTCTAGGCTTCCTGACCATGATAAGTTCTATATCTTCCCTCTTCTTAACCTCCTTAAGAATTTCCTTCCCACTCATGAGAAGTACAGTGTTTCTCACTTCTAGTTTCATTTCTTTATCCTTAATCGACAACAACATGTGAGTTCTCTTGTTCTTCTCCAGGGTGTATGTGTTCTATATCCCATCATGAAACACATTTCTGTCATATTGCCACGGTCTACCCAACAATAGATGACAAACATCCATGGGAATAACATCACATAGTATTTCATCCTTATATCCTCCTATTTTAAATTCAACTAAACATTGTTTAGTGAAATTTACCTGATGCCCTTTTTGTAGCCACGAAACACTATATGGGCTTGGATGTTCAATAGTGTCCAGCTCTAGATTTTCTACCATCTCTGTAGAAGAAAGATTGTCTATGCTACCACTGTCCGCGATGACTTTGCATACCCTGTCTTTGGTCTTGCAAGCAGTCCGAAAAAGTCTTTTCTTTTGGGTTGGGTTCTCTGCCTCCTTCTCTGGTGTTAAGAGAACTTTTCTCATCATCAATAATCTTCCGCCCTCAGCATCTTCTGCCTCAACATTCCATCCATGTGCTTTGGCAATGTGAGTTTCACCTCCTTATTTCTTTCTATCTGGACATTCATAGGATTTGTGTCCAGTTTTTCCACAGGTAAAACATTTTATTTCTCCACCTCTGCCTCTTCCTCTTCCTCTGGTTCGAGGAAAAGTAATTCTATCAACATACAATCCTCTCTATGAGCTTCCACCTCTCTCAATTTGAGTTTGAGGTTTCTTCCACTCTTCTTTAGGTTTCTGATTTCTGTCTTGGGCAATTGTTTTGCCTTTGGATTGACTTCTTACTCGGCCCCTTTGACCTTGCTTTCGACTCAGCTTCTCTTTAGCTTTCAGAGCCATCTGATAAGCATCCTCTACATTTCGAAGGGTCATCATGCTCATCTCATCCTGTATGTCATATCACAGACCATTCATGTACCTAGAAACCTTTTCATCATCACTTTCCCGATGACCTGCTCTAATGTTTATCTTGTAGAACTCTTTAGTGTATTCTTTCACTGACATCAGCTTCTGTCTCAAATTCTGCATCCTCCGAAACAAAGTAATTTGATAATCCTTGGGTATGAATTTGGCTTTCATCTTCACAACCATTCTATCCCAACTCTTGATTTTCTGCTTGCCTTTGCAGCGTCTGTCAGCCTGCAGTTCATCCCACCATAATGCTGCATGCCCTTTAAGTCTTGTGACAACGTGCTTGACCTTGTTTTCTTCCTCGACATCCTCATAGTCAAAATATTTATCCAGAGCTCTAATCTAGTCTAGAAGCTCTTCAACATCCAGGTTCCCCTCATACATGGAAATCTCCATTTTTTCCCTGGAATCTATCCTTGCAATAGCCCTGAATAGGTGTTCATCTACAGTATCCTCGACTGCTACTTCTTCTCCTTCATGTCCAGCTTAATTTTCACTGTTAGCCTTGCTGATATCCCCAACATCGACTATGCGCCTCTGTGTTGTCTCCATGGCATCAAGCCTAGCACATAGTTCACACATTTCTCTTTCCACTGCTGGATCAGGCATTCGCATGAGCATATATCTTCTTCTCGGTGGCATGGATGAGAAATATTCTTCCTTCCTTTGCTACATAAAACAAAGAATTTTTTCTGTGCTCTGATACCACAACTAATGCAGATCCCCAAACCTCAGGTGAGAGTTCGCACATGATCTTTCTAAATATTCCCTTCTGAGTCTAATTGACTCTTAGGTTCCTCCACAAGGAATCCTACACACACAACAACAATGTTTTTCCACAGGTACTTATGAGTATCCCCCGTGTGAACCAACACAAAGCACCACTCAACTCCCCTTGGTTGCAATAAAATGATCGCTCCCTTTTTCCTTATCGGGGCTTTCCTTTTCTTTTCTTTTTGGGATTTTAGGTTTCACGATTTCATGAATCCTGTTGTCGAGGTTCTCGACCTTTCTACCTTCTGAAACCCGAAATGCCGATTTTCCCGAAATGCTTGGCCACATCCTCCTACATAGCTGTATCATGTTTCGCAACTTCGGGAGTTCCGGAATAAGGAATCCCGACCTCTTGTATTCACAACTACGAAAATGACTAAACCCGAAACATTAAGCAAAAGACAGGCTTCTAACATAACTTTTCACCTTTTCGGAGTTTTGGACTTCGCGATTTCACAAGTCCTGATGTAAGGCTTCCGGATCTCTAACCTCCACAAACCCTGAACTCCAAAACAATATCTCCAATGGGATCAACGGTTACAAGCCTCCCTTCGGTCCAACGACCCATGTGATTTCAGACTTTCGGGTACCGAGAGTCCAAGACTCTTGATCCCAGAACACTGTCCTCTCAGGTTCCCGAACCCCGAAATGCCAAACTACTGAAACACCACTTCACACTATTTCATGTTTCACAATTCAAGGGTTCTCATGTGAAGTGCCTGAATTTCTGTCAACGGGAATGTCGAAATCCCAATTCACGAAATGCCAAAATACTACTTCACAATATCCCAGATCTCGCAACTTCAAAATTCTAAATGCAAGGGCCCAAGCTCCTTGTCCTCGGGACTTCCAATATTTTGAATCTTGAAATGCCGAAATGATTTTCTTTTCCCCCGAGATTTTGCGAACTGAGAGTTTGAAACTCTCGATTCCAAATCACTGTCTCCTCGAGATCCCAGATCTCGAAATGCCGAAATGCCAAAATGCTCCTCCATAGGTATTTCGCGTTTCACGATTTCGTACCTTCTGATGTGGAGCACTCTACTCCTTGTCAACAGGAATGTCGAAATGTCGATTTCCGAAATTATGAAATTCGTCCTAGACTATTCTTTTCATGATTTAGGAGTTAGAGTGACGAATGGCTTTGGATTACACTCGGAATTGACAATTCCCAAATTCCCAAAATAATCTGACATTCCAGTAGATCACGATCAATGGTCCACGTTGACTCCTGTTACCAGAGTGATGGATTTGTCCCTCCTTATCCACCTTGTAACTTCTCTGGATCTTACGGTTCTCTTGATTTCGGGAGTTCTCCTCGGAGAATTCTAACCGCTCGATTTCTTCCTTGACAACTCCTTCGAAATGAACCAGTATTCTTATACTGGAACTCAAATCCTACGAAATGACTTTGACTCCCCCCTTTGAACACTTCAAAGGTGTTAACCCTTCTGAGCTTTCTCTGGTAAATTCAAATCACAAAAGAACTCCTGCGCACACTCCTTACGACAATCTGTCAAATACTTCTGGGTATTTGGTCTCTTCGACTCCATGCTGCCTCGACAACAATAGTCCTTCAATCCTTCCCTTAGCTGATAAGTCCTAAGACTTCCAACAACCTGCACACTCCTTGCATGGCTGTTGTGCTTCACTTGCACTTCTGCTAGAATGAGAACAACAGTATCTCTCCTGATCTTTTAGAGATAAACTCTGAACCTTTGTCACACACTCCTTGTGGACGTTTCACTGCACTCCTTGCAGGAACTTCTCTCACTCAGGAAGAGAAACAATTAAAACTCATTTTCTTTCTTCTCTCAGAATTTAAACATTCAACATGAAAACATACAATCACACACATCATAATAACAAATGCATGACAGAGAGAGTAAGAAACTGTAAGCAGACCATTCAACATGTATACATAGAAAACATCATAACACCATGAATCTGAATCAAAGATTCATATATTAATTCAAGCTTCTGTACATGGGTTCTCCTCTACAACTCTTCTGTTGTAGCTCTCTTCTTCTCTATGCTAAGGTGCTTAATGATCTAATTCTGATTGATACAATGATACAAAGATGAGGGTGTCTATAGTCGTTTTCCCTCCTGTTCCTAAAACTGTCTAATCTGGAATTTAAATCTACCTACTTTCATTAACTATGCATAAATGCCTCTACATTTTATAGATGAGAGTGAATCTCTTATGATCTGTTTACAATACGCAAGTACGCTTTCTTTTAACCATTACATTAATGCTTCAAAAACATTTAAAATGTGTAAAATGTATGTTGTACTTTCCAGCTGTCTTATGCCTTCATGCTCGCTTGGCTAGCTACTTGCGATGCTCCTGCATCAATCTCCTTCAAGAAAATGGTTATATGGTTAGGGATCCTAGGGGCTAAATGATTAGACATAGTTTTATTTCTTATACAAGTTGTGGGTTATAAGTCACAAGGATTAATAATGTTAAGGGTTGTATGTGTTAGAGGCTATGGGGGTTAATGGTTGTAAGTGTTCATAGTTAATTTTCATAGTGGTTTCTCATTATAGAAGTTATTGGTTATATACGCAATGGGATACAAGGGTTACAAGTTAGTGGTTACAAATTGATTGATATTTTTGGTTGGTAAGGAGTGATAACTAATAGGGGTTAAGGATTGGAATGGTTAATATTATAGAGCTTATAAGTGTTATGTGTTAGTTGGTGCTATAGTGGTTAAGGGTTTAGTGTTTGAGGTTACATATTATATTAGATAATTTATTCAAATTATGGGTTAGTAATATGGGTTACATGATGTGAGGATTATGGGTTACACAATTAATGGATGGTTTATTGGGTAAAGGGTTATAAAAGTTAGATTTATGTTAGTAAGGGTTGTAGCCGGAGGCATAGGATCATTGGGGATAATTATGATAGGGTCTATAATGGTTAGTACTTATAGGTGTTTTGTAAATCATGGGTTATAATAGTTAGGGGTAAGGGATTACAAGTGTTTACACATAAATTTTATAGAGGTTACAAGGGTTACGTCTTAGGAGGAGTTAGAGAGTATGTGTGTATGTCTATAGGGGTTAAGATTGGTGGGGGTGATAAGACTTAAGTATTACAAGTAAAATATGTTATAATTGTGATGTTGCATAAGAGTGTTATATGGTGTAGTGGTTAGAAGTTAGGGGTTAAGGGTTAGTTTTTAGGGCTTTTAGGGTAGTCATAGAAATTATAGGGTATAAATTGAAGATAAACATTGTACAAGTTATGTAGGCTAGGGTTTAGGGGCTATATGGTTTAATGATTATCATGATTTTTGAGATAAATGTTATATGTTTCAAGGGTTATAAGGGATTAGTAGGGTTGATACACATTAATGTTTAGAGGAATTAGGAATTATGAGATGGGGTTTATATTGAATATAAATGTTATACACGTTATGTAGGTTATGGTTTAGGTGTTATATGGTTCAAGTATTATCATAAATTTTTAGATAAAGGTTATGGTTTGTGGGTTATAAGGGGATTATAGGAATTAGGAGTGATTAGATAGGGTTTAATTATTATTTCACTTAAGGATTTAGATGAGTTATTGATTAAGGGTAATAAGGTTAGGTTTAAGGAGGATATGAGGGTTTCTCATTTGGTGTTGTATGTTATAGGATTTGGGTTGTATGTTATAGGATTTGGGTTTAAGGGTTATAAGAGTTGTAGGTTAAGGGTTATATGTATTGGTGTTGATAAGGGTTAGGGGTTAAGAGTTGTAAGAGTTAGGCACTGATATATGTTAGAAATTGAGTGTTTAAGGGGTTAGTCTTTTGGGTTTATATGGACTACAAGATTGTAATAATATGGGTTATATGTGGGTTACATGGCATGCATTATATGTTATAAGGATCAATGGTGATAAGGTTGAGGGGTTTGAGGATTGGGGGTTATAGTGAATAAAGGTTAAACATTAAGAATGGTTATAATGATTATAGTGGTAAAATATTATAAGGTATTAGGTTAGTGGTTTTAGGAGTTTGGGGTTATATGAATTAGGGGATATAATCTTAAAGGATATAAGAGTCTTAGGGTTATAAGGCTAGGGATTAGGAAACATAAATGTTAGATGTTAAAAGCATTAGGTATTATAAGTGTGAGGATTTATTGATGTTATATGATTAGATTTGATAGAGGTTCTAAGGGTTAGTTTTTAAAAGTTCATATGTGTTATAGGTTAATTATGTCATTTATAATTACTTAAAGGTTTAAGGTTATATGAGTCATATGGTTATGGGTACACATTGTGGATAATGGTTATTATAGGTGTTATTCAAAGTAAGGGTTAGGAGATGTATGTCATGTTAGAGTTTAGGTGTTAGAATTACAAAGTTTAGGTGTTTGAATTATAAAGGTTAGAGGTTAGAATAATAATGTTTATTGGTGTTAGTTGTCTAAGATTATAAAGGTTAAGGGATATGTGTTATATCATTATTTTTGGTGTTAATGGTTAAATGGGTTACGAGTTACAAAGGATTGTGGTTAGGGCTCCTAGGGGGTAACTAAGGGTCCTAGGAATTAGGGTTGATACATTCTTAGGAGTTACGAGATAGGGTTTATGTGCCATTGGGATTACAAGTTTAGTTGGGTTATTGATGAAGGGTAATAAGGTAAAGTTTAAGGGGTTATAAGGATTAAAATTATGTTGTTATATGTTAGAGTGTCTAGTTTTAAGGATTGCAAGAGCTATGAGTTATGTGTTATAAGGATTAGGGTTGAAAAGGATCAGGCATTATGAGTTATAGGGGTTAGTGCGGGAGGCGGATTTTTATTCCCTCGACATGGAAGTTCCATCAAAACTTGTGATAGAGTTTGAAATAAATGATAACAAAACACTCAATTTTGGTTTTCCTACCCAAATTTCTAATTCTGCGCCTAAGAGACAGAGGACGGGGGTGCAGATAGATATATATTATAGAATAAAAAAATGTCGCATGTGCATTATGTAATTTACCCTGCCTCTTTTTTTGTCCCATTATTTTTGTTCCTTGCAAGCATCCCTAAGGTCATAGGACACAAAATGAGTAATGAAACATTTGACATGGTATAACAATACACTTTTTTCTATTTTCTTTCAAATATTCCTTCTCCATTTCCTCATCCAAATTTCCTAGCAGTGTGGGATGTAGTGGGAGAGGAGGAATGAATCTTATCTCGATCTATTTGAGCTTTATTTTCCTCAAAGACGCCTTGTAAAATTGAGACCTATGTAGGGTAGCTTATAAATTATGAGGGGAGTGTGGTTCTATCCTCTAAAGATCAAGATGAATCCCACTACATATGGCTTGGAAAGCTTGGAGTGCACCTTCCCTTGAAATGTTTATGGTATCTTCAACATGGGAAATTGCCTCTCTTTGTTTCCCCTCTAGGATGGGAATTAGCTCTATGTCGGATGCCAAAGCTATGTGGCTACTAATGAGTTCCTATGGACTGGTGGATTCAACTCTATTCCATAGGTGGTTGAGAATTTCTTCTTTCCTATACCTTTGGAACTTGGCACCCTTTTAGAAACCATATGTTGTTATGTAATCCTCTGCCAACCGTGGAACAATCTACCGATATTTTTGTTTCTTGTGACCAATGAGTGGAGTGAAGGGATATTCAAAGCTTCTTTAGAAGTGGATCTTTTTTGGAAAGGGAAGAGGAGTTGCGATCTATTGTTAGAGTCCACTATATAATCACATAAGCACTTGAAGAGCACCCTTTGCAAATAGATTTATTTGTAGTTTGATAATGGAAAGTAGAGGCTAAGATTAATAAGAAGGGAAGATTCGAGTTAACAAATGAATCATTTGTAACCGATTTCATATTGAGTTAACAAATGAAGCATCTTCTTCTAGTTGGCTTTTTCCCATATATATATGTATGATCCACTAAAGGTAATACATTATCTTATGTATGATCCCATAATTTGAAATGTGTAAACTTCCACATCAAGCATGGCCACACTAGAATCATGGGGTCATTAGACTCAAGGAGGGATGAGGATTTAGAATTATACATAGATGTGGATAGTTGTATGAGAATGATAATTTTGAAGGTGTTAGGCCTCTTCCTACACACCACCAAATCACCTCTCATTGACAATCTGTGTATTGATCCCTTTTAGTTTTGGGTTTTTAGTATTTTCAATTGCACGCCCCTTCAAATCTAGTCAAAATTCAATTAATGTCTCTTGTTACTATAGGGTTATAAAGCCTCATCCCAATGCCCATATGCCTTTAACCTTGTGATATAATCATTTGGTGACAAGTTTCATGAAGGGTTATGACTAAGAATAGGGGTAACTTTCAATTCAAGGCTAGGAATGACTAGGCCCACATAAAGTGAAGGAAAAAAATTAAGAAGGTACATGTGTTGTCCCATTCCATGTCAACAACAACACATCCATTCATTGAGAACGCTAAAACCCAAAAAATCGATGACTCCACCTGGGAGCCCTTATTGTGAGCCCTTCTTTACCTTTTTCCTAAGGAGAAATCCATCAATGAGTAGATCATATAAATTTTAATGTGCATCATACTAAGAATTTTATTAAAAATAACTTTGTGAAACAAGAGGCCACATCTATGTTTTATTCCAAAATAATTTTAGACAAGTTCAGGCCATTGGAGTTAACTTAAAGAAACCCAAGGAGGACGAGGAACTCTTGAATTTGTTCTTAGATTTTCTTCTAGAGTAGAGGAAACACATCGAGTCAAGATGAATATGAATTGTACGGAAATCCTGATTAGAAATAGAGAATATCCCAAAAGAGGGATTTTCATAGTCACTTTTATAGTGTTTATTAAAAAATGAATGAAAAGAGGCATTTTCATCACAACTATGAAACACATACATTGTATATACAATGTATAACATGAAATAAAAATGAAGAAATACTGACGAAAACTTAAAACTTGCATCAACCAATTTGTGTACTTTGAAAGAAATTTAGGGTTTATGGTTTACATGATGAATTGATGATGGAAGAAAGTGGGTGTGTGAGCTAAATTTGAGTCCAGAAACCCTCCCATATCATTAAAGCATACAAATAGTCTATCCATGTCAAATTTTAGTGCATACAAAAACAATTTGCAAACATTTCAACATTGGCCCCATTCACAGGTCATTGTTTCCCGTGTCTAGTCCTAGTACAATTTTCTTGTAAAATTCATTCGATGGTACATACGTCCCCACATCTAGTACTGCAAGGGAGTATTTTAATGGTTTTGATTAAGAAATCAACAAAAAAGAGGGATTTATGGTCCATGCCTAGGGATTTATGGAATCACAAATGTAATATGTGATATAACAATGGTCATTTCAAATGCATTTGTAACATGAAGTATGGTTCACATGGTTGTTAAAGGAATTCTCTAGGGCTAAACAACAAGGTACAAGATCATAGAAATTTCCTTAGGGACTCATGGGCCATTCATCACAACCATTTTTTTAGTGTTGATTAAACAATGAATGAAAAGAGGGATTTTTCATCACAACTATGACACAAATACATTGTATATAAAATGTAGAATCTGAAAGAGAAATGAAGAAAGATTGATGAAAATGTAAAAATTGTGTCAACCAATTTGTTTACTTTGAAAGAAAATTAGGGTTTATGGTTTACATGATGAATTGATGAAGGAAACAAGTGTGTTTGTGAGTCAAATTTGAGTCCAAAAGCCCTCCCATATAGTTAAGGCATACAAATAGTCTATCCATGTCAAATTTCAGTGCATATAGAAACAACTTGAAAAAATTTCAATGTTGGCCCCATTCATAGGTCACCATTGCCCATGTCTAGACCTAGTACAGTGTATGTTCATTGTTACTTTTAAAATTCATTGATAGTAAACATGGTCTCACATCTAGTACTGTATATTTGAGTCTAGAAACCCTTCCATATCATTAAGGCATGTGAACAATCTATCCATGTCAAATTTTGGTGCATATAGAAACATTTTGAAAGAATTTCAACATTGGCCCCATTCATAGGTTACTATTGCCCATTAGGTTACTGTTGAACTAGATTACATATGAGAATGAAGCTCCATATGAAAAATAAAGCTACATATCGTCAAGGAAAATCAAGATTACTGATGAACTAGATGAGTGATGTTTGAGTCTGGAAACCCTCCCATATCGTCAAGGTATACAAATAGTCTATCCATGTCATCTTATCCACTATAATTTTAGTTGATTAGGATGAAGAAGCATGTGAAATTGACATATGAAGGAGTGAAAAATGTGTCAGTTTGAAGAATATTCTTTGTTACATGCCTATATTAAGTGATACTGGCCACGAGAATGGAATCTTGTATCGTAGAGAATGAATAGAGCCTTGGAAAAAGATCTAAAATCCTATGAAAAGAGGTGGAAGAACTACTTGAAGCTCAGAATCAAGAAGGGATCCTTATCAGAAGACGTGTAGCATCTTGTTAGAAGTCTCCAGGAAAAAGCATTAAAAGATTTGAATAACACATATTCAAAACTACATATTCAAGTCAAAAGAAGTGTATTTGAATATAGAAAAAATGAGAGGAATATTGTTTCAATGCAAAGAAAAACCAACAACTTATGATGTAGATACTATTTCAAATTTGGATGGAAATCCTGGAAAAAGGAGAGGCATAATGAACAATTTTAGATGGAAATCTAGCAGATGTTTTTTTGTCGCATGAAATCCATGGGATGACATACCTACATCATTGGTATGAGATGTTTTCGAAATTGCTAAATTCGATTTTTGCAATAAAAATCTACAATTTCGACAGATTTGCATTGGAAATGCTCATAAATGGTGCTTTTTTATATTTTTCAATGAAGCCTAAGAACCTAGCATCCACATTGGCCATTACCAGAACAATGGCTTATATTGTTGAATTAATTCCTTTTTCTGGATAGGTTTTGCAACAACATGTTTCTTTGACAAAATATTGGGATTGATCATAATTTATTCAAAAACGACAAAAATTTAAATTATGGTTGTCATTTATTGGCTTATACAAAAATATAAACATAAAAATGTAAATCCGGATTCCATACCTACATTGTTGGTATGATTAGGTGCAGTTGCGCAGAGTTCCTCTTGGTTTCGAGAATAGTTCATTCTCTACTAAACAATGGAAACCATGTCAAGGTGTAAGCTCTAATTATTCCCACACCCCCCTACATAACTCTCAATTTCCCCATAGTACCTAATTTGAAAATATAAAGAACATGTATCATATACTCTGTTATACAAGATAAAAACATATAAAGATCATATAAAAGATATAAACACATACCTCTTCTTTTACACAATTAAATATCAATCATGTTCTTCTTCATCCAGCTCAACATCTATATCAAGATCTGGTTTAGAATGATATTGGTGAAAGGCTCATTCATATCAACGTCATCATCAACGTCATTTTCACTAATATAGTTATCAATGTCGTCAATGAGATCGTCGTCTACTACATTTGGATGATCAACTTCTTCGTCTAACACAGTGACTACAACCACCTGCTCCTGATATGCATAATAATGATCTTCTTCCTTGTTATTATCTTAATCCTCGGCCACATCATTATACTTTATTGGTCTTCCTCTTGGATCAGATCTAAAGATGTATGACCAACCTTCTTTACCAAGTACCTTTGAGTAAAATAATTTCTCACATTGACTTGGAAGAACATAAGGCTTTGTACCCAATTCAAATGTCCTTGTATTAACCATGGTAAATCCATTATCATGCTCAATAAAAATTCTTTTAGGATCACGTTCATGCATCTGTATCGTATACCAATTCAGATCAAACAAAACTATTTCAAAGGAATTAAAATCACACTCAATTATATCCTCCAAATGTCCATAGTACCTATTCTCAGTTTCTTCCGGATTTCTATCACTTCTATAGGAAATGTTGGTGACCTTAAACACTGCAGTTATCCCACAATCCGAGGTTTTCATCTTATCATCCAATATTTTGATACAAAATTTACGACCATTACACCACATAGCCTTCTGATGTTTCAACTGCAACATGGAAAACAAGTAAAAAATACATTGCCAATTAATAAACCTCATACAGGACTTAGTAAATATATATTTCAAAAATAAAAGAAACCAAATACATTGAAAATTTGGGAAATAACTAGGAAAATGTGGGTAAACAATTTACTTTCCTGTTTATCTTTTAAACCAAAGGCTAAATCAACTTCCCTAGTTGACGTAATATTAGGAAATTGATCTCGATGACGATGCAATATTTTAATCATCTTACTCACCCCTTCCCATCATAACGTACCAAAGCATTCTTCAGTATATTCTATCCAATGCTCCATATAATCAAGGTTGTTTGCAATGTATAAATGTAAATCATCCCACTCGCAATCAACTATATGATAAAATAACAATTTAATATCATTAATTAGCTATTTTTAATAAAGGAATAGTTCAATATAGCTCAATATACATGAATAAAAAATTTAAAAAATCAGTATGATAAAACAAAATTGGAAAAATAAAAGTGTAATATATTAAATCTACATCAACATCTAATAATTACCTTTCACAGTCCTCGTTTTACCTTTCCCCAATAGGACCTCTACTTCAAATTTGTTGATGGAGTCGAGATGCCAAATGTGAGGCACATTCATATTTTCTTCTAATTTAGGTAGATATTGACTAATATACACCATGCATTGATATACCATATATACCTCAACCATAGAACCCTTCAGACATGCTCTTTGTCTAAAAAAAACGTTCATTGACTTCAACTTCCTCTCCATCATCCACATCGACCTTGTGTGTATTGGTCCACATAATTTAATCTCCTCAACTGGGTGTATGAGGTAGTGCTCTTGTGCATTGAAAAACACTAGAGGTAGATATTGTTTCATTTGACACATTAGTCGGGGAATTTGTCTCTTCCAACACCTTGTATCTTCTTTATGGATTTATTTTGATGATAGCCACCTACAAATGTCAATGCAATAAAATAATATCAAGGCCTACATAAATTTGCAGATAAAACATAATATGTTAACAAGTTCTGCTACAAATCACATAAGAAGTACATTTTCTTTATAAAACATTACTTGCCTCGCGTATTTTCCAAGTACATAAATAATTTGTTTTATGTTGTTGTCAAAATCGTTGAGGAGAGATAAAGGTAGAACATACTGTAACAAAAAACAAATAATTATTATTTGTTTCCAAAAAATGCATACCGATAAGGAAATATATTATAACCTACTAATTACCTTAATGAATGTATGCCATTCATGTGTTTTAACCCCACCAAAATCACATTTTTTCGTTAAGATATTTTGTATGTTCAACGAAAACCTTGTCGAAAACCTAATTTTTCGAATGGCCTCTTTTATAGTATTTCTTTGTTGCTCCATCAATAACCAAGGAAGACTAGTATTATGTTCATGACCATCACCATTAGAATCAATAATAACACTTTGCAATGCGTGATTAGCTTCTTGGATGTCACAAAAAATCTTTCCAATTATCTCTTTGTCAGTCCTTCCATCTAATATTCTCCATAACAATTATGTTATGTTCTTCCCGATATGCATTGTATAAAACAAATGAACTATTTGTAGGTTCTTGTAGTATGGAAATCTACTAAATTGCATTGGGTAACTTTTCATTCCATGTGGAAGCCCATTCGTGCCTTAACGACATTCATGAAACATTAACAAATTGAAATTAACACTAATTAATCAAACAAAATGAAATTAATATTAATGAAATTAACCAAAGATTTATATAATATGTCATACATAAATAATTTGCATACCTTGACGATTTCTAATATATTCCAACTTCCATAGGTGAGGTGTCATTCTTCATGGTTTTTTCCCATTCTCTTCTTTACCATTGAATTTTTCTTTGTCTCTAGTTCGATAAATATGGTTCTTAGGCAGAAAGTGCCTATACTCATCAAACACTCCCTTTCCTAAACTCCTTGAACGACGATATTTTGTCCTGGGAACAGAATCTGGGCATGCAAATTTACCCTTTGTTTGAAGACCTACAAGACATATGAATTAATGTAGCAAATTAGAGTTACAATTTAAAATAATGCATGATATTTTCAATCAATATATATAATATTAAATCACAAAAGAAAGTAACAATATACCACAAAAATGTGTTAACCTGGGAGCATCATGAAATGTCCATTATAGTATTCCATGGAATTGAAATCCTTTTTTCCCTATTGGTCTAGAGATGTCATACATAGTGAAGACATCCCATAAATTCAACAACTCTTCGATAATAGGCTCAATATATACATTCATATCTTTAACTTGCTACTTACCTAATTGATTCAACATATCGTGTGATTAATTATACTTATCTAGATATCATTATATATAAAAGAAATAATTTCCATGCACGAAACAAATAAATGAAATATTTTGTCATACTTTAAAGAAAATAAAAGATAATTAAATACCTGGAACAATCATTTCCAACATTGTGTGCTCTCTCTTAATTGAAATCCAAGGAGGAAGGTTATTTTTTATAACAAAAACAGGCCACACTGAGTACGTAGAACGAAGCTCTCCAAATGGATTGACACCATCAGATGCCAATGAAAGTGTAACATTACGAGGTTATTCTTTAAAAATTGGTCAATTTTCTTCGATGTACTTAAATGCAGAACCATCTGCAGGCATTCTAAGAACATCATCTCAACTTATGTTCTTTGCATGGACATCCATAAACTATGCTATACTTTGGCACCTGAACAACCGCTGGAAATGTGGAATTATCAGAATATAACGAATAACTTTGCAAGGCACCTTCTTTGATGCTTTATCGGTTCAATATCTACTTATTTGACATTGTGGGAATTCATTTTCTAATCCATATTGTCCATAGTATATGATATGATCACTAGTACATGCATCAATAACTTGATACTCCATTCCAATTTCTTTCATAATCACAGATATTTCTTGATATGTGCGTGGAAAAATATTTGACGTCTGTAATAAAAATTCACCTAACAATCTACAAAATTCAAAAAAATAATTCAATGTAAACAATATTGATCATCAATATCGCATCCATACTAATTTACAGACTAGAAAACAATATCAATATAGGAAAAAGTTGAACCTTTTAAGTATTTGTGAACATGCATGCATAAATAATTAACAAATTAAATACCTTAGTATCTGTGTGAGGCATGTGTTTGATAAACCATTCCAAACCTTCAAGTTAAAAAAATATATATATAGCATATAGAATATTTGTTGTCGATCCTTCATAAAGAGGTTGATGTGACTTCTCGTGTAGAGGATCAACATCATGATTATCATTCTGGTTGTCCTCATCCATTGGAGAAAATGTGTCTTGGATCAATCTATGTATCTCATCTTCCTGATTTGAATCACTAACGTTATCTCCATCCATATCATCATTAATAACTTGATCAACAACTTCAATATTCTAATCTCGAAGTTCATCACCCTGTAAAGGAGTATTTCTTCTAGTACTTGGAAAATAACTCTCTGGAGGTCGACATTTTGGGGGCATCATCTATATATTTAAAAACAACGTATAAAAGTTAGTGTGTATATAAAATATAGAAATATTGATAAGAAATATTAATAAATTCATGACATGATGACTATTATAGAGAATACATTAAATATTGAATCCTCTTACCAAGGGATGATATTCATAACCCCCTTCAATGTTCCCCTTCTCCCTATAATGTCTTTCAACTGTTGTTATTAAAATTAATTTTCTTTGCAATCCCCTGCAATCATATATAGCAAGGGAAATAACATTTTACATCGCCCCTCGGCTCTAATGTCGCTCTTAACCGAGCAAGATTCCTATCATTTTCGTTCATAGTGACAAATATTTGTACTGACAAGTAATTGTTTTACCTACACCATACCAAATAGTAAGTTGTCATTTTTTTATATTTTAGCTACTCCTTTCGATTATGATATGTTTATTTACAGTGACCTACAATCCTCACAATTATTTCTTCTAAGACATTTTGACATGTTTTTATTATTATTATTATAATCAATTAACTATTAAGATTAATATGCTTCAATTTGTACTTTAGATTAGTGTGTACTGAATCATCATGGAAAATAATTACACACCATTTAATGAAAGTGGTCAAAATTTCTCAAAATTGAATCACTCGACACCATGCACTAGCCTCTAAGTTGTTTTTTAGAGAAAATGTCAATATTTGAAATTCACCACTACAAAAAGAATGCCATCCACTTGTCATCCACAATTGGGTTTGGTTGGTTTAAATTATGACGTGTTGATATGCAGATACGTACAATGGTCACAATTTTATGCTACTTACAGTGGTCATGATTTTATTTTCTAAGACACTTTGGAATGTTCTCATTTTTCATTGTGTGACTAATAGATTTCATCATGTTATCGTATATTTCATCATGAAATTTTTATATTTTAGATACTCATTATTAATAGTGTATAAAAAATTTACATCAACTACAAACTAGAGTTAATCACTATATCTAGAATTGTGTGTGATTATAAAAAAATGAGAGAAACAACATCACATGAGAATACAATGTTATATGACTAACCTAACCTAATACTAGACTAAAAATATGTCATTAATATATATATAGGCACAACATCATAGAAACACAAAAGTTAGAGAGCTAACAAGGTCACTAAGGGATAGGATTAGACCTAAGAGGAATTTTTTCCACTTTCTATTTCAAACATTAGTCCAACTGGTAAAGTTGTTATGAGTTGGTGGTTTTGTAATAAGGATTAAATTTACATAAGGAATTGTAGGCTCAAATTAATCTAGATTGAATATAATGACATTTGTTTTTAATGTTTGAATTGACTTATTGATGGAGTAATTTTCCCTCTTCTTAAAATACTTCTTCGGAAAAAACATTTCTTGACATTTCACATGAATTTCGATAAAATATACTAACTAGATCTAAAAACCGATGACATAAATATTTTGAAATATGGTACTGCACATATAATATATTATCAAGGAAAAAACAAGCTACATGAAATTTCATTTGAACAAAAATTTACAAGTTAAATGAGTACATAAATAAAAAAAATAGTAACCTTGCAAGTTCAAAATCCGAGCTATGTAGATCGAGAATTGGATTTGTTCAATTAGTGGGTGAAGAAAAAAATAAATAGCTCAAACAAAAGCCATGAACAGTGTCACAACTATAGAAAGTGTGTCACAAAATCTCTTAAAGTTAGGTAAATAGATCGACTATCATCGATATAGTGATAAGAATGCCTGATTTGACCCACAAAATATCAACTAGTTGTTGCAAGCCACATGTGTTAGCAGGTGTTTTTTGAGTTATGCAATAATTGTCGCTGTAGCGACGAACTTTCATCTCCATAGAGAGGAAAATCCCACCCAATTTAAAATAAAAATGAAAATAATGGAAACTTGGAAAAAGTTCATGGAATAATCTGCCCATATGTACTAGTGTCGGTTTGGATTTTATGCATCCGGACCAAATTGGCCACATGTCCTTGAATGGATTGAGGAGGCGAGTTGCAACCATCGATAAAACTCAAACCAGAAATCAGATGCACGAATATTCAGTTGCATTGGATCCATACCACCGGTTTTCAGTTATTGGGGCTCCTACATTATCATTTCGTCAACTAAAAAACAATTTCTTGGAGTATCTACAACACTAGGATTTTGGTCAATGAGACATAGTGCAATTTCTGAAGAGGAGGTCGATTTTAAAGAACATTGTGTCGGGTATTTTTGGATAGTTTAGTCATGTTTAACTTGGCCAAATAGACTTGTGGGAGCTTACATAACTCTGTTATTCTACTCGGTTTGGATTTTATGTCCCCAGACCAAATTGACCACATGTCCTAAATGGATTGAGGAGGTGAGTTCCAACTTGCGATAAAACTCAAACCAGGACTCAGATGCACAAACCGTTAGTTGCATTTGATTAAGAGAATTGGGTTTCATCTAGTGGGGCCCCTAAGCTATCTTTCTGTCGACTGAAAAACCATTTGTTGGAGTATCTCTGACACTAGGCTTTTGGTCAATGAGGCATAGTGCAATTTTTGAAGATGAGGTCGATTTTCAAGAACACTTTGTCGGATGTTTTTTTCTAGTGTAATCACATGGGCCTTAGCTAAACATACTTGCAGAAGCTTAAGTAACTCTATTATGATGCTTGGTTTGGATTTTATGCCCCGGGACCAAATTGGCCACATGTCCTTGAATGGCTTGAGGAGGTAAGTTGCAACTATCAATAAAATCAAACCAAGACTTAGTTGCATGTACAATTAGTTGCATTGGATCCGAAGCACCGGGTTTTAGCTATTAGGTCTCTTAAACTATCATTATGTCGACCGAATTTTTTTTTTTTGAAGTATCTCCATAACTAGGGTTTTGGTCAATGAGGCACTGTGCAATTTCTAAAAAGGAGGTTTATTTTCAAGAACAAAGTGTCAGGTATTTTTAGCTAGTGTAGTCATATGGGTCGTGGCCAAAAAGACTTTTTGTATCTTATGAAATTCTGTTATGCTACTCGGTTTGGATTTTATGCCCCTGGACCAAATTGACCACATGTCCCTAAATGGATTGAGGCAATTTGCAACTCATGATAAAACTCAAACCGAGACTCAAATTCATGAACTGTCAGTTGCATTGGATTACGAGCACCATTTTTCATCTAATGGGGCCCCTATGTATCTCCAACACTAGGGTTTTGGCAAATGAAGCATAGTGCAATTTCTGAAGATGAGGTCGATTTTCAAGAAAACTTTGTTGGCCATTTTTTGCAATGGTATTGGTAATGGTATTCGTATTGGTATGGTATGGTGTTTTGTTGGTATTGGTATTGGTAGGGTATTGGTATGTATATCATTGCCAATGCATACCATTGTGGTATGCAATGGTATTGATATTAGTATGTTGTAAAGACCCCTTTAGTTACGACTACAAACGAAACAGATATGCACACTTGTTTCTTAAACAGGACGACAACAATGCTTATAGCTAAACAACACATCTCATGGCGAGCACCATGCCCACAGAACAGGCAAAATAAAACTATGAATCCAAGCACTAGCACTAAGTGAACTGGGAAAAACATGCATAAAATAACAAGGAGAAACTACTACCCACCCGACACGAACATGACCACGCCTACAAGATAAGGGACAACATCCCCCCTCTTGACACATCGACACTGACGAACAATGAGTAGAAACTCAAGGCGTGCAAACCAAATGCATGAAAGAGTTACAACTCAAGCGCTACAACAACTTACAACGATAAAAAAAACTCACCCAGTAGCACGGACTCCGGCCACGATATCATCCGCCTCTATAAAAAATGGTGCACAAAAATCCCCTCATCAGGAATCATGTCGTCACAAAGTGATAGGCATGACCGTAACCATGGAAAAACAACATATCTAGACTAATCACCCATGAAAGAAATCAACGCGCTAGGAGACCAAATTAACTGTCAACACATGATGTCTAACCCCAGGAACCCAATCAACAAGTCAACAAGACTCAAGGGAAACTGACGACTAAGACAATCATACGACACATTTAACTTCTTGTGCAACCATTTCTATTGGAAAAACACCTCAATCAGTACGCATTAAAATAATTACTATCAACATTTAGTTCATTGTAACTATTTTCCAATGCCCAAATCAGAAAAGTCAGAAAAGTGTTTTCCTAGGGAGGAATTTTTCTATCCTTTAAGCTGAGACAAAATAAAAATTTTCTATCTAAAAATCAGGTCTTTGTCTAATTACTTGTTTTCTAACTGTACACATTAATGGAAATTTCTTTTAGATAATAGAAAGATGGGACATTACACATCTAGTGATTTGAATTCAATTGTTTTAAATCTAGAGATGAATATCTCAAACTTTATTTTAGTTTTTACTAAGCTATTAAATACTAATTAATAGCTATCATAAAGTATGTACTACTTTGATACTCAATATAGATTGATAACTCATCAATCCTATCCTCTTCAATTAAAACAAATATATTAAATTGATAAATAGATAAACTATGACAATAGCAATAGGATACATACTCCAGCGTTGTCAAGGCATCAAACGCAGACCAAAAATGTAAGTCCGCAGTCCAACAATGCAATAATTAGGTGTAGATATATCTCAATGTTAAATTCGCCGTGTAAATATCTCTCTGCGTAAATGACATTATATTAATTTGCTGGGTATTAACATCATATTAATTCGTTATGATCTCTATCCTAAAGAAAATTTCGCCACCCGTTATCATTAGATATTCACTATCATAGCACCCATAAACCCCACTGTCACTCGCCCCCATTACACACTGCCACTGCTATTACGCCTGCCAAATCCCTGCCATTACACGCTGCCATTGCACCGGACAAAACGCAACGGTTGCCCCAGAAAAATGCTTCACGAACACCAGTGGAGAAGCAACCATTACCTGGCAACTACGCAGTCCAATTTATATTAAAGACGCACTCGATCTAGATAGGCATTTTATGACTAAAGGCCGGGACGGGTTCATCTCTCCCAGTATCCATCCACCTTAAAAGAGAGGGGCCGAGAAATGAAATAAGGTGGTTTTCATATCACTATTTATGTCTCCATCCATTGGCCCCATATCCCTTAAAATATGCTCCTCATTGGCAATGCACTCTACTTGTCGATGTACCAGTAGGAGATTCATTAAGAATGGAAAGCCTCTATTGCTTAAAAGCAATCATTTCAAATCGTGTTTTTTTTAAGGGTGAGGTCTCTATTTTTATAATGAGCTCTCTATTATTATAACAAGGAGGTGAGTAAGCTCTATGTTTTTAAAAGAGAGGGTGGCATCATATTCATTGATATGAACTATATAAGGGTTAGAGATCTCCTCTAACTCCTCCTTATAAATCTCATTCAAACTTATAAAGGCATCTTCTCCTTTTTTAATAGAGAGGGTGAGGTGGAGCATGATCTCACAATATAGTAACGTGATGTGAGCTCTCTTTCATTGAAACTGGTAAAATTTGAATAAATAAATATTAAAACTAAGCATTGAATGTGCACTCAAAACAAGAAAGTCGGGTAAGTTTGAGGCCATCGGAACATGTAAGGTCGTTGGGATATCCACCATGAAATCACTGATTCATAAGATGAGAATTAACAAATACAATATATGTAGTTGGGCGTATTTTAAAGAAATTACAAACACAATTTACTGAATATATCATTGTGCATATAATCAAGGAAATAACGATAAACTATACATCGCTAGGCATTAAACTAAGCCTATCATTCGATATGGCTATCTTTTAACCATAGATAACCATAACATTGTTTTAAAAATGTGCAGTAAAGGTGAGATTGCAATACCAAAATTTTAATCAAAGAAAAACAATAATACCGACAACTACTTGATAGCAACGAAATCGCAGACCCAGAGGGAGAAACATCCGAAGCCAATCGCTAAATGAAAAATCGCAGGCAAGGGTGAATTCGCAATCAAAATTAAAGTGTGTCAAAAGGGAAAATGTGGACAGTATGCACACAGAATCATTCTCTGTCTATACCAATTAAAAATGCAGTAAAACAATTCTCTTAAAATATAAGGAAATCAGTCAGATCTCAGTCAAGGGGTGGGAGAAATAAATACAATGTCTGAAGGTTCGATCACAATCACTAACAGAAAAAGGGGAGGTGGTCATATAATCGGTTACTGTAAATTGCAGAGAAGAAGATAAACAATACTCAGTGCTATTCAGTCGCAAGAATGTGCAATACAATCAATCAACCAGGAACAATCAACATGGGTAGACATCTGTGCAAAAACATCCTTCTCTCATCATCCATGCACAGAAAAGAAGGGCATTAGAATCTATAGGTCCCTATGCATCAAAGTGATGATTGTCGATTCGGCTCCTGGATGACTGCTCAAGCGTGGACTGAAGAACTAGGGATGAGGACGAAGAAAAGCACAACTCTTCACCACAATCAATAAAAACAAAAGGGACAGTCACAACATTCAGGGATCAAATGCCAAGGGAATCAAGTCAAGCAACGAGCGTAAGGCTATGGGGAAAATTCAAGTTCTCAGTTGAAATGCTAAGTCAAACATTTTATTTACCCATTTAAAAATACATAAATTAAAGCATAAGGAATAATAGGAATCTACCATGCAAAATCAAATTAAGCGTACTATAACCCCAGTCGTCCTCTCTGAGTTGTTGTCCTGCGCTCTCTGTGCAATTCCTGCTTGCCGACAGATGAGATTTCACCGGTACCTACCAGCCAACGCTAGGGGTACTTTTCTTCCCCCTTATCCCCCTAAGCCACAAAGGGGCCATGCACACTAAACTAGAGAACGTCTATCTCCCAGCTCGCCTCGCAAGGCCGAGCTACCACTCCTCACCGAGTTGGGTATCCCAACTTTGTTAGGGTCCTAATCTACACATAGGTAGAGAAATATATTCGGATGTAATAAAGGTCAATATTAATAAGACCTTTCAATAAAATAGAATAAGGCAGATGTAAGAAGACCTAATAGAATCTTTCACTTCTAGAAGGATCTTCCTCTAGATGCTTCTCTTGATAGACATATTTAGTATAAATAAGGGTCGAGGGTATGAAAACCCTAGCTTGGAGATTATTGTAATAGAGCTCTACTCGACTAGAGGTTGCTCCCTTGAAGAGGCCCGTGAAAATTGCTTTCTGAATCAAAGTGTTATTTTTGTTGTTGTTATTATATCATTTTTGTGTTATTGTGGAGATTATGCTGGTTATATTACTGTTATTTTGCCATTTCTAGCATTTTATTTCTATTCTGTATACTTTTTATATTTGGTATATTACAAGTGGTATCAGAGCACTTTCCTTGGCAGAAATTGTGGTAATTTATTTTCATGGTAGAGACGTATTCCGACGTCTTTAAGCCATAGAGATCTATCGTTACATGCATAAACCCATGGTTGAGGGATTCATACACACAAGAAATACAAGTGGTTCTTAAGAGCACATTTGTTGGCCACCCTTGTAACCCTTGTTGGTACCCCTTCGAGTGGTAGCACATTAGACAACACCTGTGTATGGATCAGCCTAGATTTCTTGAAGCTCTCTTTAGATAAATCGATCTGCCACTTGACTTCTATAGTGCCACCAAGAATAGCATTCGGGAAGATACTCTTTAGTATCTAGGTAGTCGGGTAGTACGGCTAGGGGTATGGTCTATCCTCCTTCGTTAGTGCCCTAAGATATTGGGCCAAGTACTATTTTTGGACCCCGCACGTATATCTGAGAGCTATAGCATAGGGCAAACCCTTGTCTGTAGAACCCTTGAATACCTAACCCTTGGGGGACAAAAACATAAACAAATTAAAACAAACAATATCTGTTGCCGCGCAACTATGTTTGGGTTGCCAAATCACTATACTTTTTTTACTAGTTAATCATTTGGGGATTTCATCATTGCAGTATTCTTCAGACCGGAGTATAACTCCACAGGTGTAAAAAAAAAAAAAAAATGTCTGGAAATTTTTTCACCATTATTTGAGACCTATTCCTTTGGATTCATCACTTCGTCCTTATCACATTCATCCATATCATTTTTCGGTAATTTTTTTTGACCCCGCCCACCCCTTTTCAGTTCACCCATCCTCATGGCCCATACCCATAGCCAAGATCTGGAAGCTTGCTTCAACACCTTGCAATCTGGTATCCTCGAGACCCAAAAAGAAGTGAAACAACCTAGTGTCACTGTTGCCTCCATCGATACATCCATCAATACAACCATAAATACAACCATGCAGTCCTCAATGGAGGAAGTCAAACAAGAGCTGACCACCCAGCTTGAATCTGACTTTGCATCACTCTGCACCAAACTCAAGATCCCTACAGATGACCCTTTCTCTAACGCACCTCCAAATACTGAAGGTGAACATTCCTCCCATTCCCATACCTTTCATTATCATCACTTTCAATGTGACCTACGCCTTCTGCAGGTGGATGTGACCAAATTTGATGGTTTGGACCCCACTAGTTGGTTAACCCAAATGGAACATTATTTCTCTTTATATGGCATTACAGATGACTTGGCCAAACTCCACTATGGTGTTCTCCATCTAGATCAAGAATGTTGGCAATGGTGGCAATGGAGAAAAACTTCCTGTCAAGGGTATATTGCTTGGACCCACTTTGTGACTGATATTTATGAATGCTTTGACACTGACACCAACCATTTGGGCCGTTTGACAAAGTTGAAACAATCAGGAACAGTGGAAGACTTCATAGCTTCCTTTGAGCGCCTGAATTTTCGAACAGAGGGCATGACTGATGCTTTCTTTCAAGAGTGTTTTATCAGTGGCCTCAAGGATGAGATTCGGGCCCATGTCCTCATGGATCAACCTTCGATTTGGGTGGAGGATACTAAAAAAGCTAAAGAAGCACAACAGGTTGTATCCTCTCAAAACTGTAAACCCTCCTTTATCCCTCGCCCTAAACCTGTAAATCCCACTACTCCCTCCACCCCATTAAAGATCCAAAAATTGACCAGGGATGAAATGGCTAAATGCCAACTCAAAAGAATTTGTTATAATTGTGATGACAAATATTTCCCGGGCCACAAGTGTAAGGAACAAAATCTTTTTATGGCCATCTCTAAGGATATTTCAGAAGAGTATGTTGAAACTCCTCTTGTGTCTGAGTCACCTAAAATCATTGACATAACCCCTCCCTCAGACCCTCCCGAAGTGGAACTGATCATTTGCATCAATGCTGTCATTGACTTCTCCGCCCCCCAAACTCTCAAGTTAATCGGTTACATCAAGCATCAGAAGGTCATCATTCTAGTTGATAGTGAAAGCAACCATAATTTTATTCATTGCCTCATTGCCCAGGAAACTCATTGCTACATCCATGCCGTCAACATTTTCCAAATCATGATTTCTAATGGTGGTTCCATGAAATGTGGAGGGTGTTGTGAAAATGTGCATCTCCAAATCGGTGAATACCACCTAAAATCCCATATGTTTGCTATTGACATGGGCGGTTGTGACATTGTGTTGGGTGCAGACTGGCTAAGGAATTTGGGTCCCATTCTCATGGATTTTAGGGAATTAACCATGTAATTCGACCAAGAAGGCCACCAATATAAATTCCAATGCATCACTGCTGGTTCACCCGAGGTCATTAATTCCCATCGCATGGAAAAGATTCTCAAAAAAGGTCATTCTGGTGTCATTTCCCAACTCCATGCCATACAAGCAATAGAGACACCCCCAGTGCCACAAGACCTCCAAGCCCTCCTTTCTAAACGTCAAATGGTATTTTCCACTCCCCAAGGAATCCCTCCTTCCCATGGTGTTCATGATCATTCCATTCCCCTTGTACCTAGAAGCCTTCCTCCCAATATCCGTCTGTATCTCCACCCCTTTTCAAAAAAAAATGAAATTGATAAAATGGTCCAGGAACTCCTTAATGTAGGCATTATCTACCCTAGTACGAGCCCTTACTCTTCTCCTGTAGTCATGGTCCTAAAGAAAGAAGGTTCTTGGCGAATGTGTCCTGACTTCCGTGCCCTCAACAAACTGACCATTAAAGACAAATTTCCCATTCCTGTCATTGATGACCTCCTGCATGAATTGAGTGGCACCCAATTCTTTACTAAACTTGATCTTCGCTCGGGCTATCACCAGATATGTATGAAAGAGGAAAACATTCCCAAGACATCCTTTCGAACTAATGAGGGCCACTATGAGTTTTTGGTCATGCCCTTTGGCTTGTGTAATGCCCCCTCCACCTTCCAAAGCCTTATAGATCATGTCTTCCATCCCTTTCTCTGTCATTTTATCTTAGTTTTCTTTGATGATATCCTCATCTATAGAAAAACCTGGACAGACCATCTTAGTCATGTGGATCGAGTTCTCCATCTACTCTCTCAGCACCAACTTTTCCTAAAACAATCTAAATGTGCTTTTGGTGCCTCAGAAGTAGAATACTTGGTTCATCTAGTTGGCAAGGATGGCGTCAAGGTGGATCCGAAAAATATTGAAGCTATGCAAGACTGGCCACACCCAAAGACTCTCAAAACCTTGCGTGGATTTCTAGGCTTAACAGGGTATTATCGCAAGTTTGTTAAGAATTATGGAAAGATTGCAGCACCTCCCACTCCTCTCCTAAAAAATAACTCTTTCACTTGGACTCCATCCACTACTCAAGCTTTCCAAACCTTGAAGATGGCCATGTGCACCACTCCGGTTCTGGCCCTTCCTGATTTCACAAAGACCTTTGTGTTGGAATGTGATGCCTCAGGGAAAGGAATCAGTGTTGTCCTTATGCAAGGGGGTCGACCTTTGTCATTCACTAGGAAGAAACTATCTGAAAGGAATCTGGGCAAACCCATCTATGAAAAGGAAATGTTGGCTATTTTGCATGTCATTGATCTGTGATGCCCTTATCTCTTGGGGCAACGTTTCTAAATTAAGACAGACCATCAAAGCCTCAAGTACTTTCTGGAACAATGCATTTCCTCCCCGGAGAACAAAAATGGGTGACTAAGCTATTTGGATATGATTATGAGATCATTTGCAAGAAAGGTAAAGACAATGTGGTGGTAGATGCACTTTCCCAAAAATATGAAGAAGAAGGATCCCTTTTTTCTCTTTCCTTCATTGTACCAGATTGGCTCCAAGCTATTCACCAGAAATGGCTACAACATCCCAAAAGTTCGCATATGATCCAACAATTGCAGACCCATGCTCTAGCTCCCCCAGGGTACTCTTGGCTCCAGGATGAGCTTCGATACAAAGGCTGTTTTTATTTAAGTAAACAAGAAAAGCTTAAATCCACTGTACTTTCTGAGCTTCATGCTACACCCACAATGGGGCACTCTTTGTTCACCAAAACCTATGACAGGGTCAAACGTTCTATTTTCTGGGATGGTATGAAACATGACATCCGTAATTTTGTCGTTGAATGTGATGTGTGTCAACACAACAAGGGAGAAACAGTCAAATCTTCGGGCACACTACAACCGCTTCTGATTACACCTTCTATTTGGAAGTATATCTCTATGGACATTATTACCGACTTACCCAAATCGGGAAATAAATCAGTCGTAATGGTGGTTGTGGATCTCCTTTCCAAGTATGCTCATTTTTGTGCTCTTCAACACTCATTTACTACATCCATGGTGGTTCAAATTTTCATGGACCAGGTCTTCAAGCTTCATGGCATGCCACACTCTATTGTTTCTGATCGTGACCCAACTTTCACAAGCAATTTTTGGCAATAAATGTTCAAGCTACAGGGCACCCAATTGCATCTCAGCACAACTTATCATCCCTAGACTGATGGTCAAATAGAAGTTGTCAACAAGTGTTTGGAAACATATCTAAGGTGTTTTTCCTCTGAAAATAAAAATTAGTGGGTTCAATGGTTACCCATAGTTAAATGGTGGTACAACACTTCCTACCATACAACTACACGCATGACTCCTTTTGAAGCAGTATATGGATAGAAGCCACCTTCAGTTCTCTCATACTTACCGGGTACCTCGAAGGTCCAGGAAGTTGAACAAACACTTACAGTTTGAGAGGATATTCTCCATACCCTCAAAGAGAACTTGGTCATGGCATAGAATCGTATGAAGCAACAAGCAGATCAAGGTCACTCTGAACGTCAATTTGCAGAAGGGGATCAGGTGTTTCTGTGACTGTAACAATACAAGCACACTTCCCTCAAGTCCAAGCATTTTTAGAAGCTAGCGCCCAAATTTTATGGTCCTTATATAGTTCTCAAGCATGTGGGACAAGTCGCTTATCAGTTAGCTTTGCCCAGCCATTCGAAGCTACATCCTGTTTTTCATGTTTCATGCTTAAAGAAGGTGATTGAAAATAGGTGCCAAATTCAAACCAACCTTCCCAAGTTAGCTGAAGAAGGATCCATTTGGCTACAGCCAGAAGCAGTTTTGGATCAGTGTGAGCGTCGCCTGCATCAGAGAACCATCAAGGAAGTGCTAGTCCAGTGGAAAGATATAACTCCAGCAGATGCCACTTGGGAACCAGCTATCATTCTGCAACAGTTTCCACATCTTAAACCTTGAGGACAAGGTTGTTTTTAAGGGGGCGGACATGTTAGGGTCCTAACCTGCACATAGGTAGATAAATATATTTGGATGTAATAAAGGTCAATATTAATAAGGCCTTTCAATAAAATAGAATAAGGTTGATGTAAGAAGACCTAATAGAATCTTTCGCTTCTAGAAGGATCTTCCTCTAGATGCTTCTCTTGATAGACATATTTAGTATAAATAAGGGTCAAGGGTATGAAAACCCTAGCTTGGATATTATTGTAATAGAGCTCTGCTCGACTAGAGGTTGCCCCCTCGAAGAGGCCCGTGAACATTTCTTTCTGAATCAAAGTGCTATTTTTGTTGTTTTTCTTATATCATTTCTGTTTTATTGTGGAGATTATGATGGTTATATTACTATTATTTTGCCATTTCTAGCATTTTATTTCTATTCTGCATACTTTTTATATCTGGTATATTACAAACTCCCACAAGCTAAGTCAGTCAAGTCTAAATTTTTGCATCATAACGTTACGCATAACAGAAGAGATCCATCATCCTCAGGGATGATTTTAGGGGCTAAATTTAGCTCATGGGCTACTTTTCCATGGTTTTTCCAAATCCGAGATTCACTATTTTAAAAATGATTTGCCCAAATTCTATAGGATAAAATTATTTTACCTTTAAAATCGCCAAAATTTTATAAAAACTATATAAAATCCTTAGAAATTTGAATATTTTTACAAAAATATCGCAAATCGTTTATAGTTGGCATATGAAGGATTAGTAAGATTCACCAAGGTTTCTACATTTTAAAATAAATTTCCATCCTTAAAATCATCCCTAATCATCCTCCTTGTTGGATTTACTTCACATGGACCTACGATTTATTTTTCCTAAGGTTATTTCTTGTTTATTAGTCATAATTAGTCATTATCTAGTCTCCTATATTTTAGGGGAGAATATTATCTTTCATTTGACACTTTAGTTTGACTAGTTGAGCTGAGTTTAGATGTTGCATTGGGATCATCACCATGCTAATTCAACCTTGCCTTGGTATCATCACCAAAGTGGCACATTAGCCTTGATTCCCTAAGTTAACTCCTCACTACTCTTTGTTCAGTCAATTAACTGAAGACTAGTTGACTAGTTAACTCAACTAGGTGGCAGTTCACTCTCGTAACTGCCTAAGAGACTAGAATAGGTGGAAGTTCACTCATGTAACTATTAATGCATGTCCATATCAATTTATACCACCACTATGTCACATTGGTTCACCTCAAGTCGAACTCATTGAGTTATACAAAGTATATAATATGTAAATTATTCATTATTCATAACGGTTAATGAGAATTTTTCCATTCTTTCTTTCCTTCTTCTTCTTTCTTCAATTCTCTCTGCAAATGTGTGTATTATTATTTAGCTAGATCTATTTTGTGCAAGTTCAACACATTTACATGGTATCAGAGCTGACGGACTGCTAAAAAAAATCTACACCAAATGTTTTTGCAGGTACAAAAGATTGAAGACATCGAAAAGATGGAATTCCAAAAGGAATTCATCCTTACACATTACAACTATTTTGCATGGAAGGATAAAGTATCCATACATATCTGGTACGGAGTGTTGTACAGGTTAATCATGAATACAGATATAGATCCGACATACTACTTAAATCACATGGATGAGGCACTCAGAACAATTTGCAGTCTTATTTCTCCCAATCTCCTTTTTCATATATCTTCCTGTAAGACTCCCAATGAAGTTTGGATCATATTGGAAGGGATATTTAGAAAATAGGATGAGATGAGGGGACACATGATGGAGGTGGAACTACTCACATTAGATCCAAAAATATTCGAGAATATCCAATATTTCTTTAGAAAATTCAAGGATTTACTGTTGCAACTCAATGGATATCGCATCCCCAAGGGTGCAAAGAAGAAGAAGCCGGAAGATCTGAATTCCAAGGAAGTCAATTCTAGCCATGCCTTGATTACTATCAACCCCTCTCCTGATGCTTGGACCATATATTTAGGAGCATCACATCACATGATGCCTCAAAATAAGTCTATTATTCATTGTATGCATTCAAAGGTATTCCTATTCTGATGGGGGACAACTCTTCTGTCGAAGTCAGCGGCAAAGGAAGGATTGAACTCACCAATGAAAGCTTTGAGAATGTGTTTCATGTTCCCAAACTTTTTGTCAACATTCTCTCCATATATCAGATGAACAATTTTGGCATCAAAAAGAAATTCCTATTCACACCAAATGTCATGGACATATACGACATGTAAACCAACTCCAGGGTTGCTACCAGTGAGGTAAATCATAAGTCTAGATTGTATATATTTTATGAATTCATTGAACCTGATTCTTGTTTACTACTTACTCATGTTAATGAAAGTAGTAGGATATGGCACAAAAGGTTTGGGAAATTGAATTTCATATACATGCAACAACTTAGCAAGAAAAATTTAGTTGATGGCCTACCAGACATCCATTTCTCCAAGGGAGTATGTGAGGGATGTGTTCTTGGGACACACCCTCAAGAGAAATTTGACAAAAGGAAAGTCTCAGCGAGCTTTCACACCTTTAGACCTGATCCATAGTGACCTTATGGGTCCTTTTCCGCATCCATCCATTATTAAAGAGAGGTTTGTTCTCATTTTTATTGATGATTTCTCATGTTTCACTTGGATCTACTTTCTTAGAAAAAAATCTGAGGTATTTCAACACCTCAAAGATTTCAAAGCCTTGGTTGAGATATAGTCTAAAAAAAAGATCAAAGTCATCTGAACTAATAATGGGGGAGAGTATGTGAATCATGATATCCATAATATTTTCCATGAGACAGGGATTTAGTTGCAGCATATAGTTCCCTATACTCCACAACAAAATGGAGTTGCTGAGCGGAAAAACCAATCTCTAAAGGATATGGCATCTTGCATGTTGCATGCAAAGTCACTACCACAGAGAGTATGGGCCAAAGCACTTAACTGTGCAACATACATCCAAAATAGATCTCCCCATAGATCTGTCAAGGATAAGACCCCCTACAAGGCTTGGAGCAGCCTCAAACTAGAAGTGACCCACTTTTGCATTTTTGGTTCTTGTGCATGGGACCAAATTGCCTTTGAAAAGAGGAAGGCACTTGATACATAGAGCATTGAGTTCATTTTTGTTGGATACCCTGAGGGTGTGAAGGGATATCATCTTATTGATCTTTCCTCAGATCGGCTCATCATTGAGTGTAGTGTCCAATTCGAGGAAATTGTCTCGCATGTACCTTAACAGTCGCATGCAGACACCTTTACTCTTCCACCTATCCGAGATGATGAGCATGAACATGTCGACTCTTCTTAAGATGAGAGTTATGATTCAGAGGAATCATATGATTCAGATTTAGATTCAGAGTCAGTATAGTCGGATACAGAGACATAGCATCTAGATGTAGTTGTAGAGCCATAACAGAGGCCCAAGTGGGCACAGACTACTCTTCAAGATGCAGGGGATCTTGTCAATGATCCAATGGATACTAGGAGGACTCGATATGATTTCGATGAGACTTCTATTGCACTCACTCCCACTGAACCATTTCCTTCGAGGCATATATTCTTGGTTTAGTCTTCATATCCACAGTCTTATGGCGAGGCTACTAGAAGTCCCTTTTGGGAATCTGCCATGCAGGAGGAGTACAACTCCCTCCTTGAGAACCACACTTGGGATATGTTTCCCCTTCCTTCTGGGAGGAAACTTGTTAGATGCAGATGGGTCTATAGGACCAAGAGCACAGTGGATGGACAAATCAGCAGATACAAAGCCAGGCTTGTCACCAAAGGATTTCAACAGGTTCATGGTATTGACTATGATGAGACCTTCTCTTTAGTAGAAAATATGGATTCCATACGATTGGAACTTGCCATTGCAGAAGACAAGGGATGGGAAGTCCATTAGATAGACGTGAAGAATGCATTTCTTCATGATGATCTATTTGAGGAGATCTACATGGAGCTGCCCCATGGATTTATGTAGGACTCATCTTCGGTTTGACGACTGAAGAAGTCACTTTATGGCCTCAAGGACGCTACAAGAGCATGGTATACCAATATGGATGCCTACCTATTGTCACAGAACTTTGTACGTTGTAAATCAGACCCAAATGTATACATGCTCAGGACGACTGTTTCACTTCTACTTTTAGCTCTATATGTCGACGATTTTTTGATCACTGGTTGCTCGACTTCAGCGATTGTTGTAGTCAAGAGGATTCTTCATGACAGGTTTTTGATAATGGACATGGGTCCACTACACTTATTCCTTGGACTTGAGATCAGTCAGGATGCATTAGGCATCAAATTGTCTCAAGCCAAGTATGCATGAGATTTCCTTGAGAGATTTCACATGAAAAACTACAAATCTTATCCAACTCCTTTCCTATCAGGAGTCAAACTTGAGGATGGCAGGGAGAATCCTTTGGTTGACAACACATTGTACATACAACTAGTGGGGATCTTGTTGTATCTCACACACTCTAGACCAGACCTCTCATATGCAATTGGTGTAGTTTCCAGGTTCATGTAGGAGCCGCATGAGCTACACTGGAAAGCTACAAAGTGTATCCTTCGATACGTACAGGGCACCATCACCTTTGGGATTCATTATGCAAAAGACTCCACATTAGGTCACATTGGGTTTATTGATTCTGACTGGGCTAGCGATAGCATTGATTGCAAGTCCACATCTAGTTACTCACTCATTCTTGGTTCCGGGCCTATCTGTTGGTTGAGCAAGAAGCAAGCTACCATTTCTCTATCTTCATCTGAGGTAGAGTACAGAGGGGTAGTTAACACAACCATTCAGGCTCTGTGGCTACAACAGTTTCTCACTGAGTTGGGCATTCAGTTTCATCAGTCAATCATCATTTGGTGTGACAACTAGAGCACTCTGAAGTTCTGTAGAGATCTAGTTCAGAGGTAGTGGATGAAGCACATCGAGATTCACATGCACTTCATCTGGGACTTAGTACACAAGGGGATCATCGACTTACAATTCTATCCTTCAACAGAATAGAAAACAAACACTTTCACCAAGACCTTCACTGAGCAGAAATTCCATCCTCTGTGAGGTCATCTTGGAGTGAAGGACACAATTTCCTAGCAACTGTAGTTTTTCTTTTTTACCTTGAGGGGGGATTTTTCCCATGAGGTTTTCCCTCTTTCCTCACTTTATTTTCAGTGTACCATTTGCACTTGGGTATGGTATGGTATTGTGCTGGTATTGGTATTGGTATGGCATTGGTATGTATATCATTTCCAATGCATACCATTGTGGTATGCAATTGTATTGATATTGGTATGTTGTAAAGACCCCTTCGTTACAACTACAAACGAAGCAGAACTGCAAATTTGTTTTCTTAATCAGGATGAAAACAATGATTACAGCTAAAAAAAACATCTGACAACGAGCACCACACCTGCAAAATAGGAAACACCTGCAAAATAGGAAACAGACAAGTATGACTCCAAGCACTGGCACTAAGGAAACTGGGTGAAACATGCATAAAACAACAAGGAGAAATGACTACCCTCCTGACACGAAAATGAGCATGCCTACAAGCTAAGGGACAACATTCCCCCTCCCGACACATCGACCTTAATAACCAACAACTAGAACCTTAAGGAACGTGAACAAAACACATGAAGGCGTTACAATGTAAGAGCTACAACAACTTACAATGATCAACAACACTCACACAGGAGCACAGACTCCGGCCACGATATCATCTGCCTCTATCAAAAAGGGCGCACAATAATCCCCTCATCAGGAATCATGTCGTCACAAGGCGATAGGCGTGACCGTAACCATGGAACAACAACATATCTAGACCAATCACCCACGAAATAAATCAACGCGCTAAGAGACCAAATTAACTATCAAAACATGACAACTAACACCAGGCACCCAATCGACAAGTCCACAAGACTCAAGGGAAATTGATGACTAAGAAACTCATATGGCACATTTAACTTCTTTCACAAACATTTATATTGCAAAAACACCTCAATCGGTATGCATTAAAATAATTACTATCAACATTTAGCTCAATGTGACTATTTTCCAATGCCCAAATCAGAAAAGCGTTTTCCTAAGGAGGAATTTTGTTATCCTTTAACTTGAGACAAAATAAAATTTGCTATCTAAAAATTAGGTCTTTGTCTAATTACTTGGTTTCTAACTATACACATTAATGGAAATGTCTTTTAGATAATAAAAAGATGGGACATTACACATCTAGTGATTTGAATTCAATGGTTTTAAATTCAGAGTTGAATATCTCAACCTTTATTTTAGTTATACTAAGTTATTAAATACTAATTAATATTTATCATAAAGTATGTACTACTTTTCTACTCAATGTAGATTGATAAATCATCAATCCTATCCTCTCCAATTAAAACAAATAGATTAAATAGATTAAATAGGTAAAATAGAAAAAGTATGACAATAGAAATAAGATACATACTCCAGTGCTGTCAAGGCATCAAATGCAAACCAAAAATGTAAGTTCGTAGTCCAACAATGCAATAATTAGGTGTAGATATATATCAGTGTTAAATTCACTGTCTAAATATCTCTCTACTTAAATGACATTATATTAATTTGTTGGGTATTAACATTATATTAATTCGTTATAATATCGCTATCCTACAAAAAAATTCACCACCCATTATCATTAGATATTCACTGTCATAACATCCATAAACCCCACTGTCACTTGCCCCCATTACACATTGCCACTTCCATTACTCCTACCAAAACACTGCCATTGCACTGGCCAAAACGCAATGGTTTCCCCAGAAAAACACTTCCTGAACACCAGTGGAGAAGCAGCCATTACCTAGAAACTACACAGTCCAATTTATATTAAAGATGCACTCAATCTAGATAGGCATTTTATGACTAAAGGTCGGGATAGGTTCATCTCTCCCAGTATCCATCCACCTTAAAAGAGAGGGGTTGAGAAATTAAATAAGGTGGTTTTCCAACCACTATCTATGTCTCCATCCACTGGCCCCATGTCCCTTAAAAGTTGCTCCTCGTTGGCAATGCACCATACTTGTCCATGTCCCAGTAGCAGATTCATTAAGAACGGAAAGCCTATGTTTCCTAAAAGAAAGCATTTCAAAGCATGATTTTTTTTAAGGGTGATCTCTGTATTTTTATAATGATCTCTTTATTATTATAACAAGGAGGTGAGTAAGCTCTTTGTTTTGAAAAGAGAGGGTGGCATCATATTCATTGATATGAACTATATAAGGGTTAGATATCTCCTCCGGGTCCTCATTATAAATCTCTTTCAAAATTATAAAGGAATCTTCTCCTTTCTTAATAGAGAGGATAAGGTGGAGCATGCTCTCACAATATAGTAACATGATGTGAGTTCTCTGTCATTGAAACTGGTAAAATCAGAGTAAAAAAATATTAAAACTAAGCGTTGAATGTGCACTCAAAACAAGAATGTCAGGTCAGTTCAAGGTGATCGGAACAGGTAAGGTCATTGGGATATCCTCCATGAAATCACTAAGTCATAAGATGAGAATTAACAAATAAAATATATGTAGTTGGGCGTATTTTAAGGAAATTACAAACCCAATTTACTGAATATATCATTGTGCATATAATCAAGGTAATAACGATAACCTATACATTGTTGGGCATTAAACTAAGCCTATCATTCGCTATGGTTGTCTTTTAACCATAGATAACCATAACATTGTTATAAAAATGTGCAGTAAAAGTGAGATCACAATAGAAAAATTTTAATGAAGGAAAAACAATAATATCAACAGTCACTTGATAACAACAAAATTGCATATGCACAGGGAGCAATATTTGAATTCAATTGCTAAATGGAAATCGTAGGAAAGGGTGAATTCATAATCAAAATTAAAGTGTGTCAGAAGGGAAAACACAGACTATATGCACACATAATCATTCTTTGTCTATACCGATTAAAAATGCAGTAAAAATTTGCTTTTAAAATATAATGAAATGATCTAGATCTTAGTCAAGGAGTGGGAGAAATAAATACAATGTTTGAAGGTTTGATCGCAATAACTAATAGAAAAAGGGGAGGTGATCATATAATCAATTACTGTAAATCACAGAGAATAAGATAAACAATACTTAGAGGTATTCATTTGCAAGAATGTGCAATACAATCAATCAATCAGGAACAATCAACAGAGGTAGACAACTAGGAAGAAACATCCTTCGCTCATCATCCACGCATAGAAAAGTAGGGCATTAGAATCTATAGGTTGCTATGCATCAAAGTGACGATCATAGATTCATCTCCTGGCCGACTGCTCAGGCGTGGACTGATGAACTAGGGATGAGGACGAAGAAAAGCGCAACTCTTCACCACAATCAATAAAAACAAAAGGGATAGTGACAACATTCAGGGATCAAATGCCAAGGGAATCAAGTCAAGCAACGAGCTTAAGTCTATGGGGAAAATTTCAGTTCTCGGTTGAAATGCTAAGTCAAACATTTGCTTTACCCATTTTAAAATACAGAAATGAAAGCATAAGGAATAATAATAATATACCATGCAGAATCAAAGTAAGCATACCATAGCGCAAGTCATCCACTCTGAGTCATTATCCCACGCACTTCATCCAACTCCATCTTGTCGACCGATGAGACTTCACTGGTACCTCCCAGCCAACACTAGGATTACTCTTCTTCCCCCTTAGCCCCCCGAGCCGCAAAAGGGACACACACACTAAACTAGAGAAAAACTAGCTCCCAGCTCGCCTTGTAACACTGAGCTACCACTCCTCACCAAGATGGGTATCCCAACTCCCACAAGCTAAGTTATTCAAGTCTAAATTTTTGTAGCGCAACGTTACAGATAATAGAAGAGATCCACCATCCTCTTCCTCCCTCCTTTAAATAGACTTTATAAGTCATTTACTTTCCCAAATTCCCATTTAATTTATTGTTCAATAATTTAATTCATAAAAATTCTCCCCATACATGTGTCACCCATCCCCTTCATTGCACCATAAACTAATTTCATTAATTAATTAATTACTCCTATTTCCCTCACCCACCTAAAATCATTCCTAGAATCGCTCCTAGGTGTCCTCATATTCCCTTACACATTTTAATGACTTACCCCCCTTACTAATTTACTAGTTGAGTTCAATTTAGAAAGTTCTTAATGGCAAGATACCTTACTAAGTTATCCATTCTGCCTTTTTCCTTAGTTTCCCTTTCTCTTTATGTTTCCCCCTTTTTCCCTTAGTTTCCTATATATTTTAAAATTCACACTTTCCCTTTTCATTTAAAACTCAAATTGGCACGTGTAGAAAATTACCCCTTTTTCCCCTTTTTTCTTTTTAATTAATAAAATTTTAATTGCCCCCGGGGGGGCAGCTCAATTGGCAAGTGCCGTGAAAATGAAGTTCCATGAGGTTTCGAGTTCAATTCCCCCCGAATTACCTTGTGTGTTGCGTAAGGGGCATCGTGGACACACCTGGAGGTTATAGTGGTAGCGGTTGGATCACACGGCCACGTGTAACGCGAGCACGTGCCCAACTAGTTGCTGATTCCTCCAG
>JASDQU010010911.1:20777-34016 GCA_032191745.1 Picea mariana | reverse complement strand
TATGTTAAAAGATGATTATTATTATTATTATGTTTTTTTTTATCACAAGTATTACTTTAGACCTAGATTTTAATTTTGAGGCTGGGCGACATTTTATTAGGGAAATTGTTTTTTTTTTTTTAAATCTTTCTTATCACATTATTCATTCTAAGGCCATCTAGGTTTATTCATTTATTATTTAACAATGAGACGTGCCCTTCAAGACGCACTAGGTGATCCAAGGGCACCACTTGCCTCATTTGTTTTCACTTGTGCAATGTGCCCTTCAGGATGCACTACGTGCTCCAAGGGTGCCACTCGCCTCTTCCAATTTTTCTTGCGCAATGTTCCCTTCAGGACGCACTACGTGCTTCAAGGGTGCCACTCTCCTCTTGACTGACTTGGTAGACATCAAAAACCCCTGGAGTCAATACTCCACCAACTGAACTTGTGGGAGAGTAAGGGCCTCTAAGGAATAAGGTCCCTGCTTATTTGCGTGCCCCTTAGAATCATCACGAATGATTGTCATAGTATGCCCTCAAAACATCGTGGGTCTTCTCGAAATAGGTAATCGTTAACCTATAGTTCAAGCCACGATGAGAGTGCTAGTAGGCTGTGGAAAGGTTGTTGTCCACACCTCTCCCTCAATGTCTCTGGTTATCTTCCGTGACCCCTCTACTCCACATGTGAGTCCAGTCAGTAAGCTATCGTCATCTTGCATCATCAATTAATCATATCAAAAATACAATCAATCATCATAACATCTAACTAGATGTGCATATGTCATATCAACAATAATAAACCCAATAGTCCACTCCTTGAGTCGATCCAGAGTCCAAGGGGTTTCATCGATGCCTCTGCATCCTCGAGGTCCAAAATCCTGCACACTCAGGAAAACAAAGTCAATAACCCATGTCTATTTCAATACAACATCATAACATGTCATCAATCCATAATGCCTCATAATCATAATCAACAACCAATAGTATAAAATCCAGATCACTTGCAAGAAAATGTCCTCAAAGAATAAGTTCTCTCAGTGCGTGCAAGAGTAGGATGTTACATATGCAATGGTATGGTATTGGTATTGGTATTGGAAATATTATTGGTATGGTATGGTATGGTATTGGCAATGGTATCGGTATGCATACCATTGTCATGCAATGGTATGCAATGGTATTGGTATTGGTATGGTATTGGTATTGGTATTGGTATTGGTATTTATATGGTATTGTATTGGTATGGTGTGGTATGGTATTGGTATTGGTATTGGTATGGAATTGGTATAATATCGGTATGCATATAATTGCCAATGCATACCATTGCCAATGCATATCATTGACAACGGTATTGGTATGGTATCAATATTTGTATTTGTATGGTATGGTATCGTATTGGTATTGGTATGCATATCATTTCCAATGCATACCATTGCCATGCAATGGTATTGGTATGCAATGGTTTTGGTATCGGTATTGGTATGGTATGGTATTGGTATGGCATTGTATGGTATGGTATTGGTATTGGTATTAGTATGGTATCGTGTTGGTATTGGTATTGGTATAGTATAATATGGTATTGATATTGGTATGGTATTGGTATGCATATCATTGCCAATGCATACCATTGTCGTGCAATGGTATACAATTCTATTGGTATTGGTATGCAATGGTACGGTATTGGTATGGTATTGGTATTTTTATTGGTATGCAATGGTATGGTATTGGTATTGGTATTGGTACGGTATGGTATGGTATGCTATTGGTATGGTATGGTATGATATAGTATTGGTATGGCATTGGTATTGGTATTGGTATGGTATGATATGGTATTGGTATTGGTATGCAATGGTATTGGTATTGGTGTGCAATGGTATTGGCCATATTGTTATGCAATGGTATTGGTATTTGTATTGGCAAGGAATAAGGGTATTGGAAATGGATATTGGTATTGGTTTTGGTATGGTATTGGTATTCATATCATTGCCAATGCATACCATTGTTGTGCAATGGTATGCAATGGTATTGGTATTGGTATGCAATGGTATAGTATTGGTATGGTATTGGTATGAATATCATTGCCAATGCATACCATTGTCATGCATTGGTATGCAATTGTATTGGTATTGGTATGGAATGGTACGCTATTGGTATGGTATTGGTATTGTTATTGGTATGCAATGGTATGGTATTGGTATGGTATTGGTATTGGTATTGTTATTGGTATTGGTATTTGTATTGGTATTTGTAATGGCATTGGTATTTGTAATGGTATTGGTATTTGTATTTGTATGGTATTGGTATTAGTATGGTATTGGTACAAGTATTTGTATGGTATGGTATGGTGTTGGTATTGGCATTGGTATGGTATAGTATTGGTATTGGTATTGGTATGGTATAGTATGGTATTGATATTTGTATGGTATTGGTATTGGTATGGTATTGGTATGCATATCATTGCCAATGCATACCATTGTCGTGCAATGGTATGCAATTGTATTGGTATTGGTATGCAATGGTATGATATTGGTATGGTATTGGTATTATTATTGGTATGCAATGGTATGGTATTGGTATTGGTATTGGTATTGGTATGTTATTGGTATGGTATAGTATAGTATTGTATTAGTATGGTATGGTATGGTATAGTATTGGTATGGTATTGGTATTGGGATGGTATGGTATGGTATTGGTATTGGTATGCAATGGTATTGGTATTGGTATTGGCAAGGAATAAGGGTATTGGCAATGCATATTAGTATTGGTTTTCATTTTGGTTATTGGTATTGGTATTGGTATTGATATTTGTATTGGTATTGGTAATGCGTATTGGTATCGGCATTGGCAATGCATATTAGTATTGGTATGGTATAGTATTGGTATGTTATTGGTATTGGTATGGTATTGGTATTGGTATGCATATCATTGCAAATGCATACCATTGCTATGAAATGGTATGCAATGGTATTGGTATTGGTATGGTATGGTATGGCATGGTATTAGTATTGGTTTTGGTATTGGTATGGTATAGTATGGTATTGATATTGGTATGGTATGGTATGATATGGTATAGTATGGTATGGTATGGTATTGGTATGGTATTGTTATTGTTATTGGTATTGGTATTGTATTTGTATGACATAGTATTGGTATGGTATTGGTATTTGTATGGTATTGGTATGGTATTGGTGATGAGCATGATGGGCATATTGGTGATGGGCATGTTGGTATGGTATTGGTATGCATATCATTTCCAATGCATACCATTTCCATGCAATGGTATGGTATTGGTATTGGTATTGGCAATGCATAATGGTATTGATGTTGGTATTGGCAATGCAATGGTATTGATATTGGTATTGGAAATGGTATTGGTATTGGTATGGTATGGTATGGTATTGGTATTGGTATTGGTATTGGTTTGGTATTGGTATGGTATGGTATTGGTATTGGTATTGGTATGGTATTGGTATGCATATCATTGCCAATGCATACCATTTCCATGCAATGGTATGCAATGGTATTGGTATTGGTATGGTATTGGAGTTTAATCCGAAGATAATTTTGACTTTTGCCCTATTTTCCATAACTTATTCGATGATAATGGATTTGATTAGCGTGCTAAAAAATATTGTCATTGTTGTGTAACAGGATCCAGAGGAGACCATGGAAAGAGGATGTGGACGACATAGACCTACTAAATCACAAAGAGGAAAGTAGGTGGAAGAGGATATGACAACGAAATCTGCAGATACAATAAAAGTAAGAATAAAAAGAAACCTCAACCAAAGGAGGAAAGTCTTTCTGAATTCACAAATGCTACAACATAGAAGAGATAAAGTATTTTTTTTCCATATGACCTTTGAGCTCAAACTTATTGGTGGAAAATGCACAAGAATGGTGATTAAATGTGATTCTACGATCAAGGGAAAAGTTGGAAAATTAGGATGGCCATGTGGGATAGGGATGTTGGATACTTTTCTTGTTGAAATTTTGGCTCGATGTAAATACCTAGGGTTGTAAAAAAAAAATTCAACTCTAAAATATGATATCAATATGTCAAAAATGTGACTGAGGTGAGGTTTTTTGTTGCATACCAAATTCGTTGAAATAGTGTAATTGGTGTACTAAACATTATTGACTTTGTTGTGTATTACAGGAGCCAGATGATGCCATGGAAATAGATTGTGTCATATCAAATGAGGACACAATGGATGACGCAGGACATCAGGTACTCTATTTTTTACTTAACTTAGGAAAAATTAATCTAATGGCATTTTGTGAAACGTCCATGTTTTTTCACAAAATTATTAAATTTTATAGTGTATTATCCAATCTTGTTAGAAATTAATGTATGTTGTTGATTATTTTAGATGGATATTGAAGAAAATGTAGAGCTTGAGCATTCAACTAGCAAAAGAAAAAGATATGTACGTGGACATGGACCTAAAACTATTAAATCACGTAGAGGATAGTGGGTGGAAGAGGATATTACAATGGATCCTGTAGACACAAAAAATGATTGCACATAATAAGAGGTTGGTCTGTAATATAGTACATGGGATGAATACTTTAAGAAAATTGTTGTTTGTGGATGTTATGTATGTCATGGAAATAAATAATTCAAATGAGCGATTGTACAAAGACATTACATAGATGATGAGCATCCAGTGCGTAGTATGCCTCCTACAATTGATTCAAATCCAATTGGATTTGTGGTAATGAATTTTTCAATTTGATATAAATAATGTGTATACTTCTTTTAAACAATGTTTTATATTATTTAAATAATTAATTTTTTTCTTAATGAATACTTGTAGGATAAAGTTCTTGGTTTAAAGTTTCTTGGATCACAAACTTCTATCCTAGAGTGCAATGATAATTTATGAAATGATACACCTAACAAAAATATGTGCACATATACCAGCTCTTAAGATAAGGATTTGATGAAAACAAGTAACAAAACAAGAACTGGTTTAAAGATGCATAATTAGCTTAAAGACAAGGGTAAGGTTGACTACATACCCTATGATAATGAACGTGATGAAGATGATGACTTGTCTCTGAGTTTGAGATCAATTTACAAAGATACATTTGATGGTCGATTATATTGTGCTTGGCCCAGTGATCAGCAACTACCTAGAGTGTATGAGGTGTTTCAATTTTGGGGATACATCTACATGATACGACCTTCCAATATTCATGGACAAAATATGGGCCTCTTTATTGTCCAAAATGTCCATGTGGTATCTAAAAATAGAAACAATTCACAACAAACCACTAGGATATTAATTCCATATTATGGTCCATCATATTACAATGGTGAATGGAAAAGGCTAGTAGAATATAAGCCTAACATGTCAGCATATGGTCTAAATTCAAATATGTATACACATCGTATCCAATTGGAAAGTGGAAAACAAATTAATAGAGTTCATCTTATGTATATAGATGGACATGCATACACACACAAAAATATTTCAGTTTTTATAAATAATAGTAAGGGAAGGGACCCTAATTTAAGATCAAATTGTCAATTTGTTGAAGTTATAAATTATAAATATGGAGATATGGAAAGAGAGGTTTATAGATTGATAATGGTTGAGGCTATTATGGACCTTACCATTGAGGATGAGTTATTGATTAATTACCCCTTCTTAAAACACACTCATGCATGAAAGAAAAGGGAATAACTAGGCCTCCCTAAGGATGTTCGTAAGGGAAGAAAACCAAAGAATAATCAATGAGTGTGGATTGACATTTTATACACTGTGTTGTCAAAATTGTGTTTTATTTTAAATTATTGTATAAAATAAGTAGTATATAAAATAATATTCCGCTATTCAATTGATGTATATATGTTCATACATTATATATTCTTATTGGTTAATACAATATATTTGATTATATTTCTTTGAAATTGATACAATTATGATTTATCCAATTCTTTCCAAACATTAAATAATGCTTGTGTATGTTGATAGGTAGAAGACATTGATGATCTACCTACTAATACCCAAGATCAAACTGGGTTATTGAGATTTGGACAGGATGATCCAAACCATCCTTTAAACCATACGAGGGAGAAATGAGAAACATTGAAAATAATACTACCAATTGATAAGTTTGAAGAGTTGACGAGATTAACATACAATGATGACGTGCCAAATAGCTTTAATGATGATGATGATAGTGAAAATGTCGTGCATGAAGAAGGATTGAATGAAATGCTTACATGTTTCTTTGGGGATGGAAACAATCATGACTATAATGATCATATGTTTGATAGTAATGATGATAGTAGGGGTAATTACCACCAATGTAATATTGATGATAACAACTTGAAAGACTCAATCAAGCAGGCTGCGAAGACACGCATGTTCTTATCGGGTGCATGTAGAACCTCAAAAATTGCATGCAAATTGATATTATTAGAAATCAAATCACTATTTGGTTGGTCAGACAAAGGATTCACTACCCTACTAAAGCGAGTTGAAATGTATTTCTTACTTTGCATTGTCAATTGATGTACATAATTTGTAAACATTCATCAACTATGTTTATATTTCTTTAATGGTATGTTATAAAAAATATATTGTATATAAATAGTAGTAGTGTAGATTGACATATCAAACATGTTCATCATAAGTCAAACGTTTTATTGATTTAATCTATGGAAATCTTAGAGGGCACTAAAAACTAAACTCTTCCCTAAAGAGAATGTGTTTCCATCAACTTGCAGAGAAGCACGTCAGTTGTTGGATGAGTTGCAGATTGAATATAAACAAATTGATTCATGTAAAACTGATTTCATTTTATACAGAGGTCAATATCAAAACAAGGTAGAATGTCCTATATGCAAAGAGAAAAAATATCATACAGATGTACAAGGTCCTACAGTTCCAAAAAATGTTTTATGTCGCATGCCAATTATACCTAGACTTCAACGAATGTTCATTGAAAGTCACTTGTACAATTGATGGACTGGCATGCAAAGAACAAGAGTAAATATGGATTCATGTGAATTTCGACCGACTCCAATGCAATGAAAGACATAGAGGAAAAATGCCCAAGTAAATTCAAATATGAACCACATAGTATTAGGTTTGGTATTGCAATTGATGGAGTGTTCTCATTCTCTTTCCTCAGCTCAAATTATAGTGTTTGGCCAGTTCGATTGATAGTATACAATATTCCCCCATGGATGAGTGTTAGAAAGGAGCACCTTATGCTGACTCTCATTGTTATAGGAAAACAAGTTTAAAATATGGATGTTTATATTGCGCCTTTTATTGATGAGATGCAGCTACTATGGAAAGGCATAAGAATGTATGACATATCACATCCTCCATCAAATAGGTCCTTCATGTTGTATGGTGTACTATGTTTGACTATTCCTGATTTCCCAGGACTTGGTGTATGTTCTGGTAAGATAAAATATTTACGTATTCACACCCATAATTTATTTTCATCCCAACTTTCACACTTACTTTTATACTATTATTTTAATGCTATTAAAATTACTTATTGAATTGCAGGGCTTCAAACAAAGGGGATATTTTCATGTCCAAGGTGTGCAGATCAATTTCAAGGTAGGTATTCTAAATATCTAGAGAAATTTATTTACGCAAAAATCATGGTTTTTCTACCAATAGATCATAAGTTTAGAAATCATATAAAGAATCAATTTGACAGAAAAGTTGAAAATAGAGGCCCTCCAATGATTATGGGTCCAGGTGATTGGATTAATAAGTATGATGATGTTGAATTGAAAGGTTGGGAGGATTTTTTTGATCGGGGTGATTCAATTGAGGAACCATAACAAGTTGTAGTTAATATGCCAGAAGGAATGAAAATGAAATCCATATTTTATGAGCTCCCTTACTGGAAGGATCTATTAATATCTCACCTATTAGATCCTATGCACATCTTCAAAAATGTCCCAGATTCTATATTTTGACATATATCAAGCAAAGAGAAGGAAACCTTGCCTTCAAGGAGAGATATTTCTCTTTCACATACCAAAATTGATAGAAGACATTTATGGCCAAACAAGGGAAATGAAACATATGCAGAAGCTCCATGGATTTTGAAAAAAAGAGAGCTAGGCCAACCAAAAAATCTCATCCATTCAATAAGGACACCTACTGGCCATGGGTCATCATTGACTAAAGATTTTACAGTTGATGGACATATCACAGGATTTAAAACAAATGATTTTCATATTTTTCTAAAGGTATTATATATCATCATTTAAGTTTTACTGGTAACATTGATTTAGTAATAAGTATATTATTTTGTTGTGTGAAAAATTACTAATGACCTATGATGAATGTGTTTGATATAATATCATGCCATTGGCAATTATGGGGGATTCATGTCTTACCATTGACTTAAGGAATTCCATAAGTCATTTGTCAACATTTACAAGGTATGTCGTATGAAATGTTCATGTGTGAGAGACATAGAGATATTATATACCATTTTTATTTTTCACTAAAGGTTCATACTAATTTACTATTCTTATAATAGGTGGGTAACCTCCAAGGAGATCCATGAATGTGAAGTACCAAAATGGAAGAAGGAAATTGCAGAAATTGTATGTGTATTTGAGAAGGACCTCCCTACAAGTTTCATGGACCTACAAGTCCATTTACTTATACACCTAGTTGATGACATTGAATTGGCGGGTGTCATATCAATGAGGTGGATGTTTTTCTTTGAGAGGTATATGAAAAATCTAAATATATATGTCCGACAAAAGGCACATCCAGAGGGTTGTATGGCTGAAGGGTATGTATTGAATGAATCATTTTTCTTCCTATGTGAATTCCTTGGTAATGATTTTGAAGATGGGCCACACTTCAGGGATGAAGAATGAGCATCAAATATTATTGACGGAGAAAAACCACAATGTAATGGTGTTTAAGTAGAAATTAGTAAGTAAACTCATGATCATTAAAGTGGTTGTTTTCCTTGCAATCATTAATTTTCTTTGTAATTTATTTGTCAAATTAACTAAATAACATTTGGAGTTTGAAATAAACATGTTGACATGTAATATGCATAGACGAAAGTACAATACTCAACAAGTTCATTATGTACCACATGGGATTTATGAACAAATGGATTGATTTGTATGATAAAAGGAAAGAATAAGTTTTAGAAGCAAGGAGACAGTTTAAGAGATGCAACCCAAGGAACACTCCACTTCCTAGTGATTTGCTTGGGGAATGGGGCAAATATTTCACTCTAGAATGTGTTACTGAACAAATTCAAAATCAAATAGAAGATGCATGTATAGATTCAAACATAACAGAATATGAAATCAACATGTGTAGAGGATGTGAAAGAAAGGTATAGTTGGAATTTTGCAAAATGTTGTTTCCTTACAGTTTTGACACTATTAACTATTTTAATATTCGTCATTATATTTTTTTTCATTGAAATAAATGGTCTTTCACAGGTGAGGAAATATCCTGCAATGTGGGCATATGGATGACATTATCGTGTAGAAAGTGTAGATGTAAAGAGATAATCCTTTGATTGTGGCATCATGGTTGATTTCAAGAAATCCAATGGAGCAAGCTCAAAAGATAAGAATATTATCGAAGGGAATCTACAATATGTTGGAAAAATCCAAGAAATTATTGAGTTGGATCATCGCTCTTTTAAATGTTGTATTTTAAAGTGTAGATGGTATGAAGCATTTGAGAGGACATGAAGACATGACACCCATAGTGGATTGTTTTCTATAGATTCCTCGAGGTTCCTACCAGAGGATAAGGAGCCTTATGTTCTACCAATTCATTGTGAGTAGGTATTTCTTTAGCTCAAATAAGAAGAAATAGTGATCATTAATCTATTGATTCATATTTTTTTTCGATAATATGTGTTTATTAATAAATAAAAATGTTATAAGATATTTCTAATATATGTATGTCATTCAAGTGCAGGTATTTTTATATGAAGATATTTTGAACCCGAAATGGATATTTTTCATACATTATGATCCAAGATTAAGGCATGCATTTGATGATGCATTAGTGGATATTGAGAAAAAAATTAATGTTCAACAAAATGAGAGATATGGATGAGAGAACATAGAAGAAATTAACATCCATGATGATGGTGAAGATTCTTTTGTTCAGGCACAAGAAGAAAACAATACAGAGTTAGATGATTTAATGGAAGACAACAATATTGATGGTATAGAAAATGATGATACAAATTATACATATGGTAACAATATAGATAGTCTACAGTCAAATTTCAATGATGATGAAGATGATGCAGATCAAAAAGAGGATGATGATAATATTAAATACTTGAAAGAACATATGAACATTGATAATGATAAACTGGATGACATTGTTGCAGAAAATAATGTTAATGACCACGAATTCTAAATTTTCAAAATTATTTGTAAACTATTTTTTTAAATGACATTGATTCTTATGGCCCAAACTTTCATGAAATTATTCAGTATTATTTATAATGATACAAATTACTTTTGGCAATATCCTTAAAGTGTTCAATATTTTCTATGAATTGTTGGCAAAAAAAATTAGGATTACTTTTATAAGAGTTAGCATGGTGATGCAAGAGCATCGTAAGCAACCAGCCAAGCAAGCATAAAGGTGGAAGATAGCTGGAAAAGCACAACACACATTTTGCACATTTTGAAATGTTTTTGAAAAATTAATGGGCAGATATTAATGTGGTAGTTAAAGGAAGCATACTTGCATGTTGTAAATAGATCTTGACCGATTTCTCTCATCTGTCGGATGTAATAGACATTAAGTCTATTTAATGAAAGTAGGTAGATTTGAATTAAGAGATTAGATAGTTTTAGAAGCGTAGGAGGGAAAACAGATATAGACACTCTCACCCTTGTATTATTATATCATTAGAATAGAATAAGAGAGATTTCATAAGCTGTTGAGTTGTAGCAGAGAGCTGTAGAGAAGAACCCACGTACAAGAGCACTTGAGTTAATATATGAATCTTTGATTCAATTTTCATGGTGTTATGATGCTTACAGTTTACATTAGTTAAATGGTATGTTTACAGCTATTTTGTTTCTCTGTTATGAATTTATTCCAATGTTGCATTGTGTGTATGATTTCATGTTGAATGTACGAAGTTTGAGAGAGAAGAAGAATGAGTTTCAATTGTTTCTCTTCCTGAGAATTTCCCGCAAGGAGTGCAGTGAACGTCCACATGGTGTGCGTTGATGAGGATCTAATTTTTATCTCAGAAAGCTCAGGAGAGATATCGTTGTTCTCATACCCGTAGAAGTGCAGGTGAAGCATGGAGCCATGCAAGGTGTGCGTAGGCTGGTTGAAACCTTAAAATTTATCAACTAAGGTGAAGGTGGAAGGACTGCTATTGCACAGAGTGCACAAAGTTGAGGAATCAAATAATCAAAGGTTATTTGAAAGATTTCCGCAAGGAATGCGAGTAAAAATCCTTTTGGGGACTTGAGTTTGCAATTGAAAGCTCAGGAGGGATATTACCTTTGAAGTTTTCAGAGGGAGACGAAAGTCGAAAGAATCTCATAAAAGACAAGTTCAGGAGGGAGAACACCGATTCGTCTCGCAGAAGTCATTGAGGAGTGAATCGGGCAGTCAGAATTCTCCGAGGAGAACTCGCAAAATCATGTGGACTGTTGGATCCCGCAGATCTGTGAGAGGGTTAAGGATGACTGCCTTTCAATATTCAAAAATCTTAGGAGGAGTAATGACCATTGGATGAGAAGCGTCAGGAGCCGTTGATCTTGCCCTCAAAATTTTCTATTTCAGATTTTGGAGTTTGGAGTGACAAGTGATTTTGGAGTCACTGCATCGCAAACTCCTGGTATGAGAAATCACACTAGCCATCGGATCAGGGGAGGCTCATAGATGTTGATACCATTTGAAATAGAATCTCGACATTTTGATATTTTGGGGTTCGACATACCGAGAATCTTGATGACAAGGAGACGGGGTGCTTAGCATTGACAATCCCGAAGTGGTGAAACGTGACATGCCTTGGGGTGAATTTCGGCATTTCAACACTTTGGGTGTCGAGAAGTAGAGGAGGCAGTGATCCTTGGAATCGAGAGTTTCAAACTCTCGATTCACGAAAATCTAAAAGATCCAGAGTCATCAGATCGTGGAGGATCTCAGTCGTGGATCACGTTGGAGGCGAGGTTTTGGAAATTCATAGATTAGAGTTTCGGGAGGTGAGGAGCCTTTCTGCTGTGGATCTCACAAGTCACAAAACCCCAAAGAGTGAAAGGAAAAATTCCCGAAAAAATTGAAGGACAATAGCTGGGGGCCCAATCGATTTTCGGGGTTTCGAGACTCAAGAGATAGAGTTGCATGTAAACGCAACTCCCGAAATCGCGAAAAGGAAAAATCCGAAAGGTGGGTCCTAAGCATTAGTTGAAGGAATACGTGTGACAGAAGTCAAGAGGTGGTCATGCTTTGGCGAAAGTCCCGAAAGACCATCGATCTCGCCAAAAAGAGGAAATTTTAGAAACCGGGAAAATCATAAGGGAAGAGGAATGAGTGTTGGTCGATCACTCAAGTCCTGAAAAGCTGAAATAAGTGGCAACAAGAGGTGTGTGTTCGACGCATTGAAGGATTCAACCCTCGTTGATGTTCCAGGTTTCGTAGGTTGAAGAGACAAGGGGCTTGACAACAGGATTCGCGAAATCATGAAATTTGAAATCCCGAAAAGGAAAAAGCCCCGATCACATTTGTTGGTTGGTTGTGGAGTTAACACTGGTGTTTGATCACGTAGGCATAACTCAGAAGTACCTTTGGAATACACATGTTTGTGTGTGTGTGAAGTATTCCCTGTGGGGAAATCAAAGAGTCAATCAGACTCAGGGGAATATTTGGAATGATCCTGCGTGGATCTTGGCCCAAGGGTCGAGGGTCTGCACCAATTGTGGTATCAGAGCTTGATTTTGTTTGTATATTGCAGGCAGAGGGAGCTAGAGAAAAAGGAGTGGTCTAATACACATCAATTGTGGTATCAGAAATGCATAACAAGTTCTTTGCTTTCTGTAGCAGAGAAACGATGAACATTTTACAGCCATGCCACCGAGAAGAAGAGATAGGCCAATGCCAATGCCTGATCCAACAATGTTAAGAACCAAACATCAATATAGCATAGAAAAACCTCAGGAAAAGTACTCAACGCCTTGAAAAAGAGATAATTTCAGATAATAAGCCTCTTCGAGGGGGCAACCTCCTTTTACCCCACCTAA
>JASDQU010010911.1:0-20677 GCA_032191745.1 Picea mariana | reverse complement strand
CATGGGTTCTCTTACTCCACAAAGCGTCTTCCCGTGAGGGCTTTCACCATAAGGGGGCCACTTTGGAGTTCATCCATATTTACTTCTTATCAACGATGAAAAAACAATAATGAGTCATATTTACATCAAACACTATTGGTTCCATTACCCAAACCTTTGTGCTATGGTTCTTTCTTCAAGGGTTGACATAAATGACAACCAGCCTTAATCAACAAATTCAAGGATTCTGGCAATCCACTTGGTCCTTCTCCCATCTATGTCAGGTTGAATGAGGATGTCCTTCACAGAAGCTGAAGGAACATATGCAATGACCTTTGAATGAAAAAAATAGATTCTGAAATACTTGAGAACTTTCACCAGGGCATAGTCCTGCTTTTCCATAATGTCATATCTGATCTCTGCATCTCTCAATGCTATTATGAAAAAGGAAATAGGTTGTTCCAGCCCTACATCATTCTTTTGTAGTAAAACAACTGCCACTGTGTCAAATGAAGAAAAAGAGAAAATCAGAAAATCCTTGGAATAATCAGGAATGATAAGCACAGGTGATTCATTCAGTGCCTTCTTAATTTGGTTGAAGAATTCTATGGACTCAACAATCCATCTTACTTTTTTCACCTTCTTGAGAATGGTTGTGATATGCTTCACCAATTCAGAAAAAATGGAAACAAAGCTTCTCAGAAAATTGATTTTGCCCAAGAAGGACTGAAATTCTTTCTTAGATCTAGGAAGTGATAAGGCTTAAATAGCTTCTACCCTATTTGAATCAATCCTAGCCCCCTCAGCTAACACAATGTGTCCCAACAATTTTCCTTCTTGCATGGCAAATAAGGACTTCTTGGGATTTAGGGAGAGACCAAATATTCTGCATTTCAGGAGAACTTTCCTTAGATGACAACAGTTCTCTTTATTAGATTTGGAGAAGATTGTAATTTCATCCATATAGATGACCAAAAATTTATCTATTTCCCCCATGAAAGCGATGTCCATGGCTCGTTGAAAGGTTTCTCCTGCATTCATCAATCCAAAGCACATTTTGGCATACATGAATGTACCCCAAGGATTGGTGAAAGCTATATTTTCTCTGTCTTCAGGTAGGAGAAAGATCTGATTGTATCCTGAAAAGCCATCAATCATGGAAATCCCGGATGTGCCTATCACCCTTTGCAATATATGTTCCATATTTGGTAGCAAGTAATTATCCTTCTTAGAGCTCCTGTTCAGATTTATGAAATCGACACGGAGTCTAATTTCTCCACTATACTTTCTCACTAGGACTAGGTTGGCTACCCATTTAGAATATCTGAAAGGGACAATGATTTGGGCATCCAACAACTTCTTAACCTCATTTTCCATAATAGGCAACAACATAGGATTTATTGATCTTAATTTCTTCCTAAATGGTTTGGCTTCCTCCTTCAGTGGGATCTTGTGCTCAATGACACTAGTGTCATATGTTCTAGGGTCTTCATAGGTCCAGGGAAACACATCAGCAAATTATTTTAATATCTCATCATACTCATATCTCAGCTCCCTTGACAAGATGCTTGATAACTTGATGAACTTTGGATCCTCCTCTATATCAATATTTCACTCAAATACATCAACATCCTCAGTTGAGCCCTTAAAATTTACAGCCACATCATTCCCATCGAACAATATTTCTAATGGAACTAGCCCCTTCAGAATGTGATTGCTAGGCAATAGAACAATATGGTGATTAGAAATTTTGTTCAAAAATACTTCACGGGGAGGGTCACCTTCGACATCATGATCCTGATCAATATGTAATGCAAATAAATCATCAACTGACTCAAGAAATCTTCTTATTTCAAGATCATCCTAGAACAGCTTCCAATGCTTGATATTGTCAAGTATAGAGGGCCTATATCTAATATCAACATCATACCTAAGCTTAGGTGGTAGTGGGATACTGAACTGGCTTGCTGAGATAGCCAAAGAATCAACCATAGTATTTTCCTCTCTTGGAATAAATGAAATGTTCAAGGCTGAGAAGAAATCGTCAATTAGTTCCCACACCTCATTCCTATAAGTCTTTAGCCTAGGGTTCTTGGATTTATAAATATTTTTGACCTGATGAACAATTAGTTCAGTGTCTCCAAATATTGATATCTCTTCAATTCCCGTGTCTTTTGCTGACCTCAATCCTAAAATAAGAGCTTCGTACTTTGCCACATTATTGGTAGCTTCAAATTCTAACTTGTAGGATAGAGATATAGTTTCTTGAGTAGGGGAAACAAGGACCACTCTAGCACCAACACCTTCTCTAGAAGAAGATCCATCAAAGAACATTTTCCAAACAGAGGTAATCAAAGAAGAATCTCCACAGAGAGTATTGGGATTTCTGATCTCAAGGGGAGTTTCAGGGGCATCAGTGAGTTGCAATAAGATGGATCCCAAATCAGTATCGAGGGAAAATATAGATTATTGGTGGGGTCTGCTTCATCATTAATAATGTAGGCCAATTGAGCTTCCCTGTAGAGACTATGCTCCCCTCCGAACACTGGGATGGTAGCATATTTTAGGTCCATTTTCAAGGTTCCTCCAAGTCTTTTATCCAAGATCTCGACAAGAGCATGCCAAACCTAGGAGGAACATCAACGACCATGATATCCATGACCACAATTTTCACGGGCTACTGGAAAAAGGTCACAACCAGATCCTTGATGACCCCAATACATTGCACTCTCCTCGAATCAAAAGAATACAAATCATGATAAGCCTTTTTGATTTCTAATTCGAGTTCTTCCTTGGGCATGATATTATGATATGCCCCTAACTCCATCAAACAATTATGTATCACCTTATCATGTATGTTCAGTGTTGTATATAAGGGATGGGATGAATCATCTCTATCTTCTACCATAGGACCTAATATGACTACTAGATTTTCATCTTGAAGATTTACCGAGTCTGTGGAATGGAAAGATGGCTTAGACTACAACAGCTTAGAGAGGGATTTCTTAAAATCTTCATGCTTGACCATATCTAAAAGGGAGACAGGGATCCTAATCTTCTGAATTTTATGCTCAAAGTTAAAATAGGAGGGGGGCTTCAAAATTTCCTTTATCTCCAGGACATGACCTTTGGCTTCTGGTGGAGGGTTCTACGTTTTCTTTTCCTTGTTGTTTCTTGCTACCTCTTTGGTAGACTTCTCTTCTCTAGAAGGCTGATCGGGGACATCAAACTTCCCTTATTTCTTCTTGGATTTGATATTGTATCTATTGGGACTGCTATTGGCCTTCTCAACATTACTTAGCTCATTTATTTTACTGTTCATGAGGGATTCCTCGTATGCATATTGAGTCAAATGGGGAAATGGGGAGGTGTCTCCAAGACAATGGATTTCAGAATCTAGCTCTTCTTCTTCCCTTTCCTCATCAGAAACCAAGTTATTTTGAAGGGGAGTTTGAATTTTCTGATCATCCCTCTCTATGTTTTGAGTATCTCTTGGAAGTATCTGAGGGGTATTTTTTGGTCTTCTGAAGTTGTCTCTATTATCAATATTTTGGACATTCTTATAACTTTGCTTCCCTTCAAATTTCATCTTCTCCATTTTCATAGATAGGGACTTTACCATCTTGGTCAAGTCATCTACTTGAGGGTGGGAGGCAAAATAACCAGAGGTTGAGGCCTCAGATTCCCCCCTTCCCATGTCTCTGTTAGCTATATTTATGAGTCTGTCAAATTCTAACACATTGTATTCTACCTCCAAGGATGCATCTTGCATATGAGCCAGGGAAGTAGCTCTTCTTTCTCTTAACAGGAGGCATAAATTAGGGTCAAAAGAACTAGAATAAGTGATTTTGGTAGAGGATTTTGTAGTCTTTATCTCAGTGGGGATCTTATTGTACATTTTGTTGAATATTTTGGAGAAATCATTTGGATCTTATTGTGATTTCTCTTTAGGGACCCAAACTCTATGATACAATACATAAATTATATTTTATCCCCCCCATTGCCTCAGGAAAACATCATCTAAAGCCTCAATACCATCATTATATCTAGGGGTCAATCCCCTAAACCAATTCCTAACCTCTCCATCAAGGCTTTGGACAAAGACACTCATCCATACATCCTCATTTTCAATATTCATATTGTCTGCATAACTGTAGAAGGTGGAAAGGTGCTCCTCAATAATTATGTCCGCTTATCCAATGAACTTAGGCATGTATTTTAGGGAATCTTCAATGGGGAGAGAATTCATGGGCTGAGGTAAGACCGATGGGGCATATCTAGCAGCCACTATGGCATCCATTCTGTTTCTCATAGGATTAGCACCTGCCATGGGGATAATAGGTGGAGGATAACTATGAGGGGAAGGGGCATGAAAAGGGGATACTGAAACTAAGCTTCTAAGAGGAAAGGGAGACAGCATAGGATTTGGGCAAAAGGCTAGAGGGCTTGGGGAAAAATAGGTTTCCCTTTCTGCAAAATTAGTAACTCTAATAGGAGGAGGAGTAATAAAACCTAGAGTGGGAAAATCTTTCGAGGTATGGGGTTTAGAAAAATATACAACCTCAGGGGAGAGAGGAGTGATAATAATTTCTCCCTCTAATCCAAGACCAAGAGGGGGAAACTCAATAGGAACACTCCCAAAATTTAAAGTTTGGGAAAATCCAATAGACAGTATGATAGGAAAATGAGAAGAATATATGGGAGTTTCTAAAGGAGGACAATAAAAATCGGTAGAAATACTTAGTTCAACAGTAGAAGTACCTTCTCGAAGGGCCTTTCCATTTCTGACAATTCTATCTAGATCAGATTCGGGTGTTGATAAAGGAAAATGCAGTGTAGACCTTGTGTGTCTGCCTCTAGAAGCCACAGCTGAAACAATGGAGTTTCTAGTGGATTCGAATCAATGGAGTCGCTAGGTGCACAGTTGTAGCCTTTGACGTACTAAGTTCTGATGCACCTTTAGAACCAGTAAGCTTTGTCATTAAATCCCAGAGAAAATCTTCAATTTCATCCTCGGCAATGACGCCATAAATGTTAGCAACAAAATTCACCTCTGAATTGCGGAAGAGGTAAGCCCGATACCCATCAGAATTTATGTCATAGGTTGGTTATAAAATGGTCAAATGGGCGCAATCTCAAGAAAATATCATCTTAACTCATAAAACTGGACTAGTATACACAAGTAGGTGAGGTCTTAGTTTAACTTCAGTCAGTAGGTTGTAGTAAGGTTGAGTAAGAGGAATACTTCAGTGAGAAGGATGTAGAGGTCTACCCCAGACATCAGGTCTTCCAGAAGCCCAAAGAGGAAAAACTTAAACACAAGATCTTCTTCAAATTCAAATCTCAGAGAAACTGAAAGGAATTATAACAACATCACAATCAAACATTCATCATAACACAGTCACAACAATCCATGTGAATCAATCAACATGAACTCTTTTAGCATCAGAGGGAAACAAGAGGGATTAAGAGAGCTGACTACCATTAAGTAAGAAGTCTCAAATATAGATACATGGCCAGGAAACTAAAATCTTCATTAAAACTTTACAATACAAGATATTTTCTCTACCATCGACCATAACAAAATATCAAAACTGAGTATTTATACTCAAAGCAACTTGCTCCCTTCAAAAGTAAAATATGGTCATTACATTCAAGACTTGGTGTCTTCTTCTTCTTTTGTTAGGCTGCACTTCATTCTTCTATCAAACACAATATCGGATCGGTATGGGCTTCACAAGAAAATCCATGACCATAAACTTTCGACTGACAACCTCCCCTTCACAACTGGCTCTTCCATGATTTCCATTTATGTGGTGAAATGAGGTTTCAACCACCTTCCCCATTTTCATTAACTACCTACATTGGGATCAGGACGAGGCTTGACACCGATGAATTTTTTAGATGAGCTCACAACCCTTTCGAGTTAAAATTGGCATCACGAGACCACACAGATCCTTCTCTGTGACCAATCGAGTGCTTTGATCTTTTGCGCAACTCCTTTTCAATTTCCTCACGTGACTGCGGGTTGTGACCCCATGCTTATCCATATCAAATTTCAAGATTTTTCATTTTGGGAGTCGTCACTCCCCCTTGATTCACAATGTCTCGATGCCTGAAACCGCGAAATGGTCCATATGGATCAACAGTTGGATTTACCTCGAATATGACAATCGTGATCCTCTCCTCGAACAACCTCAGTTTCCCGCTGCTCAACAAGTGATTACTTTACTTTAGGGCCCTTCTTTCCATATGACCTTGGGCTATGATCATGATCCTAACTCTTAGGCACATCGTGATTTCACGTTATGCGAGTTCACGTCGTGCTTCATGCTGAAATATTTAAGTTGCGAAATTGCAATAGCTTGGATCGAGTGACATGTGTCTCTTTGCATCAAAAGAACCAGATCATCTTGACATTTCGAGACCTCAGACCATCGACACTTCTCACCTTAACCTTCCCGAAAATATTTTTCTATGGTTCCGATCCTGTGCCACGTGTCCTTGAGAAATGGACGACCCCGAATATATCACGACTTCGCGAGTCCTCAAGTCTTTGCCCCTTTACTGCCCCATTTTGTGAGTCAGTGAAATGTTGATCCTGTGCCACGTGTCCCTCAAGATTAATGGCTAAGATGCCTTCATGATTTTGGACCTCCAACTGATGCTATACTTCGTGTGACTCTATGGACCCGATAACCCAATGTTCGTTGATATGATTAGTTTAAAGGATCTCTACTGTTGAAATATGATCCTGATCGCTCGCTTGATTTTCATTCACATTGAACTACTTCAAGTGTTTCTCTTGGTGCTCATGACTGCAGCCTGTGAATGATTACTTGGATGATTGGCTGAGGGCTCGAAAAGACAAAAGGACCAACGACAGAGGTAAGGAGAGAAGTGATCATCATTAGGGAAAAAATAAGGGCTTAGGAACAATAGTTCTCAGGAAATATGACAAGGAAAACAGGTCGAGGAATTGGATGAAGGAAAAAATGAGGAAAACTACAAGCCGAGGGGAAACCTACGATTGGGTGTGAAAAGGAGGAAAGACAGGCACAATTTGCAAACTTAGGTGGAAACCAAAAACTCTTAAGGATTTGACAAGTTTATGTTATAACAAGTATCAGTTGTATTTCCTCCGTGTATGAATCCCCAACCGTGGGTTTATGTGTGTAATGACATATCTCTGTAGCTAAAATATGTCGGAATACATCTCGACCCTGAAAAAAAAAATTACCCACAATTTCCTTCTGAGGAAAGTGCTCTGATACCACTTTTAATATTCCATATATAAAAAGTATGCAGAACACAATAAAATTCTAGAAATGGCAGATGAACAACAATATAACCAGAACAACACCACAATAATACCAATATGATATCAGAATAACACCAGAAAGAGCACTTTGATTACTGAGAGCAATGTTCACTTTCCTCTTCCAGGGGGAAACCTTTAGTAGATCATAGGTCTATTACAATAATATCCAAGACAACAATTCTCATACCCTAAACTCCTATTTATACTAAATATGTCTATCAAAAGAACCATCTGGAGGAAGATCCTTCTAGAAGGGAAATCTTCTTTTAGGCTTCCTTACATTCGACTTGTTCTTCCTTATTGCTAGGCCTTATTAATATTGACCTTTATTACATATAAACATATTATTCTACCTATGTGAGAGGTTAGGTCCCTAAAAGAAACCATGCAATATTTTAATAGTTTTAGGGAGATGCCAATCCTTCGTAGCTTCAATTTTATTAGAATCCACCCGTACACCATCCTTGTTAACAATATGACACAAATAGTCAACTTTAGAGGCTCCAAAAACACATTTAGATTGTTTGAGAACAAAATTGTGCTTATACAGTAGATGTATAACTTGATCCACATGGGAAATATGGGCTTCCCAATTTTTACTATAGATGAGAATATCATCAAATAAAACTAAGACAAATTTACAGAAAAAAGGATGGAAGACATGATTTATGAGACTTTGAAAAGTGGAGGGAGAATTACATAGGCCAAAGCACATGACCATGAAGTCATAGTGACCCTCATGAGCTCTAAATGTAGTATTGGGAATGTATTTTTCTTTCATGTGTATCTGGTGCTATCCAAAATGGAGATCAAGTTTGGTAAAGTACTCAACACCACTCAATTCATTCAAAAGGTCATCATTGACAAGAATGAAAAATTTGTCTTTGATTGTGAGTTTTTTTTGGATGAAAAAATCATGACACATGCGCCAAGTTCTCTCTTTCTTGAGTACCATTACTAAATGCGGATGGTACTAGGGTGGATGACAACTGCTTCTAGCAATTATTGAATAATTTTCTCGATTTCTTTTTTTAGGGAAAAGGGATGATGATAAGGGATAAAATTAGAAGGGATATTTCCTGACACTAGAGGAATAGAATGATCATGGACATCATAGGAAGGGGAAATCATCATGATCATCAGTTCCATTTGGTGGGAACTGATGATACCAGAGGAGTCTGTTGTGATGCCTTGGAACATATATTGTTGTACCTCCTATTGGAATTGGATGGTTACATCCTTAAAACCCATGGTGATGGGGCCAAGAGTGCATAACCATTAAACACCAAGAACAATATCAAAACTTCCCATGTCTATAGAAAACATATGATATTTTAGGTGGTACTAACCAATTTGTAGGTGTGCATTTTCACAATTCCCCTAGATATCATGGAACCACCATTGGCAATCATGATTTGAAATTTTTTGATTTCCAGAATATACCAATTCATTTCTTAATAAATGCGGCGTTGAATAAAATTATCGGTGTTTCCACTGTCAACTAGGATGATGAATTTTCTGAGCTTAATGTACCTAATTAACTTGATGGTTTAGGAGTAGAGAAACAGGTGAGGGAATTCAAAAAAATGAACGATTCAAATTTCGGTGTATCATAGGGTGGAGTAAGATCATCAAATGGGGGTAGCTCTTCCATCGGGAAAACATCAACATCCTCATTGAAACATCCTCATAAATGGGCATGAAAATATTATGCTACTTACACTTGTCCCTCGTAAAATATTTGTCATCACAATTATAGAAAAGACCCTTGAGTTGGAATTCAACCACTTTTTCTTGAGTTAATTTCTATATCTTGAGAGGAGTGGTAGGAGGAGAAATATTGGTGAGTCTAAGGAGAGGAATAAAGGAGGGATTTTTTTTGGGAGGATACAACTTGTTGTGCTTCCTTTGCTGGTTTAATAAATCTCAACCAAGTCTCAGGATGAGCCATTAGGATCTAGGCTCAAATTTCATCCTATAGGCCACTAATAAAGCAATCCATGAATAAGGCATCTAGAATACCCTCTATTCTGAAATTCAAGTTCTCAAAGGAGGTGATAAAGTCTTCCACTGCACTAGTGTATGTTTCAGCTTGATCAAACGACCCAAATGGTCGGTGTCGGTGTCAAAGTGTTCATAAATATTAACAACAAACTATTTCCAAGAAACATACCCTTCGCATGACATTTTACACCATTTCCACCATTGCCAACATTCAGGATCCAAATAAAGGAAACCGTAACGAATTTTGGCCAAATCATTACTAATGTCATGCAAGAAGAAATAACGTTCCATTTAAGTGGCCCATCCTCTGGGATCCAAGCCATCCAATTTATTTACCTCAAGATGCAGATCATGTTGAAAGTGATTGGAATGAAAGGGTGTGGAATGAGATGTTTCATTTCCTTTTCGGTCATAATGTGGTGCAGAAGAGAGAGGATCTTGGATTTGAAAAAACATTGTTGCCAATTTGTGCACTATTGTTAGAAGGTCTTCTAGTGTAATTAGCTGATAATTAATGGTGTCAAGTTGGTTAAGATGAGAATTTATGGTAGCAAAGTTGGAATTAAGGTCATAGATATATTTTGTGGTTTTCTCATTGGCTTTGTCCAAGGTAGTGATGTGGCTATCAAACTCTTGATTGCAAGTGTGGGTCAATAAGGAGTGAATGGGGCTAGTGGGTCCACATAGAAAAGGGGTTATTGATGAAGGGTACAAGGTAATTTGTTTGCTTCAAAAGAAAGCATGAAACAAAGCCTCTATATGTCCATTTAGTTACATAAGGGTTTAATATTGTTTTCTATTTTTGAACATTATGGGAGATTTTTTAAGGTGTCTTCATGGCTGTTAGGTTTTTGTTTTCATTAAACTTGCACATAAAATAAATAAAACATGAAATAAAAACCCTCTAAAAAGAGGGCAAACAAAATAAATAAAATAAACATTTATTGTTTCCCTTCCCTTCAATGTCCAATTGAAGACTGTCTGTTTCCCTTCACCTTCAATGTCAAATCGATTTTCTTATGAGAGAAATGGGAAATGAATAATTATGCTAAGCACTAGCCTTGACTTGGGTTGGTGGAAGCTCATGAAAGTTTTCTCAAGCACTCATATTTGAAAATGTTTCCTTTATACATAACAAATTATTATTCTCATAAAAAAAAACTATGCTCCTTATTGTAGTATCTAACTCCATCTGTAACATTTATAACACTCCATTTGTAACATTTATAACATGACTGAAAACAATGTTTGAGGTTTCTTTGAAGTTTTGAATATAATAAGTGTCGCTAATAGGAATTGTCATCCATCGCTAATAGGAATTGCCGACAGCAACTCCAAATTTCCTCCAAATTTGCTCTCCATAGCCGGTTCATCATGAATAAGAATCGCTGACGGTGACTCCAAATATCCCACAACAAAGTAGAAGCTGAAATTTTTGTCTCAATGATAATTTGGCAGATTTATAATGAAAAGTAATGTGAAGGGTTCCTTATTTATATATATATATATATATTTTCCTTACAAGGTAATTTTGATGTGGTGTCTAGTCGGCCAACGTTAACCCTAACCTCTCAAAGAAATCTCAAGGCTAAACATTTTGTACCTTATCAACCAATCATGACATGACACTCCTTTTCCTTTGCAATAATCTTTAATTCCAACTAGATAACCTTCACATGATGTTCCTTATATTTATGAATTTTTATTTAAAATATATATACATACATACATATATATAATTAATAGGTGTTAAAGATGATTAATGTTTTAGCTTTAGTTCAGATTAATAAAATCTATAGTTCAACTAAATAAAATAAAATAAAATACTTTTTAGATTGTTCTTTATATATTTGAATATGGCTAAAGAAATAACATTATTATGGTTTTTTTTTTAAATGTAAAAAGGCTTTAAGGAATGCTTAATTTATGAAAACGCATTAAAATTATGTCTTATGGTTAGGGAATTTTAAAAGGGGAATGGTGCTATTTTTAACTTCATTTTTATTATAAAGTTTACAAATTTTCAAGGTATTTATCGATTAGTTTAGTGACCAATTTCACTATAAATGAACATTGATCCCCATTTTGTCCATATTCACTTTGATTTTTAAGCTTATAATTATTGAAAGATGAGATGCTATAGATAAATGGTTGAATCTGTTTGAAGGGTGTTTTTCAGTCCACAATTTTTCCGATAGGGAAATGATTACTTTTGCACTCCTCAAGGTCGCCCCCCATGTTAAGGAATGGTGAGATACTTACTATGAACAAAGGGTCATAGAGGAATCTACAATATTTGTGGTGGCCCCTACATGGGATTTCTTTCGGGACGCAATTAAAGAATAGTACTACCCTATAGGAAGCTACGAGGACCAATATACCAGATGGACCACCCTGCTTCAAGAAAGGGACTAGACAATACCGTTTTCACCAATATTTTCCATACCCTACGCACCAAATTGGGTATCAAAGACTCTGAGCTTCATCTAGTGCTCAAATAATGTGGTTTTTTGCATAGATACATTTAAACAGAAATGGATTTTATGGACATCACCTCATTGGGAAAAACTTATAGATACACTATCAAGATTGAGCAAAAATTTAAGCAGAAGAGGGGAGATTTTGGATATGCAAACTCCTCACAGCTGAAGTAGGGAAAAGGCGACCCCAACCCACACAACAAGGGACCGATATGAGATTTTCTCTCTCAGAACAACCAGTCCAAGCCACAACACAAGAAGGGTAATGAGAAGATGAAGAAGGACATAGGAAAATGGTGAGAGTACCATAAAATCTCTTGGCACACCATTGAAGAATGTCGCTCCAAGTAGTCACTCATTGTTGGGATGAAGGCTTCTGAGTCAAAGGCCAATTCTTATTCCAAATCAAATCCCGAAGGAGGGAAACAAATTATCGATGTTGAACCTAGTACCACTATTGCTACCACCAAAATACGACCAAGCAAATGAGAATAACTAGAGGAAGGGAAATGCCTCTTTCACTCACAAATGTGGGTAAAGGGGGATCCGCTTCATTTCATTGTCGATAGTGGCAGTCAGAAAAACCTAATTTCAGCAGAGGTCCTCAAGCAATTTTATGTGCCAATGACACCGCAACCGCAACTCTACACCATCGGCTGGCTTCGCCAAGGAAAAGATCTTTGTGTGAGCCAACAATTCTATCTACCCTACGACATCAAGTCTTTAAAAGATGAGGTATTGTGTGATATTTCTCCCCTTGAATTTTGTGATGTTCTTTTAGGACAATCATATTTTTGGAAGAATCATGTTGTGTATGTGTCTAGACCCCGTAGTGTTATTATTACTTTGGGTAGACAATTGTACATGATACCAGAGGTAGCGTGGCCTACCACTATTTCTTTAATATCCACTAAGAAATGCAGTAAAGTCATTTCACAGACCGAGAAGTTTTTCTTCTTTGCGATCCATGCTCACAGTAAGCAGAAGGTCGTCGTCACATTCATGGCCTCTACACAAAGCCTCTCTTTGTAGCAGAAGCAAGTGGACGAGATCGTGGAAGAATACATAGACATCTTCTCCTTACCCACCAGGGTACCGACACACTACCAAGACAAGCATCCAATTGATCTGAACCCTGGTGCACCTCTACGTAATGGACCAATCTATCATCGCTCGCTGTTGGAAAATGATGAAATCGGGCATCAGATCCAAGAGATTCTTCAAACGGGGCACACCAAACCCAACTCCTCCCCTCACGGAAGCCCAATTGTACTAGTGGATAAGAAGGAAGGTACTTGGCGACTCTACATTGATTACAAAGCCTTAAAAAAAATCACAGTTAGGAATCGATACCTAATTCCCACAATTGATTACCTTCTTGACCAACACAAGGGGCTAAAGTTCTTCAAAAATATTGACTTAAAGTCAGACTACCACCAAATTCCCATCGAACCAACTGATGTATGGAAGACAACCTTAAAATATAAAGAAGGTCTCTTCGAATGGTTGGTCATGACCTTTGGCCTAAAAAATGCACCATCCACTTTCATGAGGTTGATGGATGATGTATTGTGACCCTTCACGAACTCCTTTGTGGTGGTATATTTGGATGACATCCTCATATTTAGTAGAACTTGGGAGGAGCACATATGGCATATTCAACAGGTTTTAAGCACTATGCCACAACACAATCTATATGCCAACTTGGAAAAATGCTCTTTTGGCATGAATAGGGTCCAATACTTGGGATACATTGATGATGAGCATGAGGTACATGTGGATCCAACTAATATCCAATTCATCCGTGAATGGCTAGCCCCAACCACACTAACTGAGCTTTGGAGCTTCTTAGGACTGGCCAACTTCTACCGATGGTTTGTGTTGGGATTATCCCATATTTCATGGGCCCTCATGTAGGTGACCAAGGGCAGTGGCAGGGAGACGTTTGTGTGGGGGAAGGAACAAAAATGATCATTCGATGATATGAAGCATTGCTTGTGCTCAACTCTAGTACTCTCCTTTCTCAATCTGCAACAACCATTAGAGATTGAGACTGATGCATTTGACTATCCTGTAGGCATAGTTCTCACTCAACATGACCATCCGGTGGCATACCATAGTGAGACACTCTCAGATACTGTCTGGAAATACCCCACTTATGAAAAGGAAATGTATTTCATTGTACAATCCTGTCATCAATGGAAAAATTACATTCTGGGAAAGGATACAATCATCCACACCAATGACAAGCCTCTTCAGTTCATACAGACACAGGGGAAATTGCAGAACGATCACCATCATAAGTGGTCCAACTACCTGCAATAGTTCCATCTCAACATCAAGTATAATACATGGATCTCAAATCATTTCACTGACTTCCTCCGTCAACCTCCCATGGCTACAGTCACCACTGTGCTCCATTCTTGTGGACATGAGGCATCTGAGTGGCCCCAACTTTATCAACAAAATCCATACTTCTCCACCACCTATCATCTCTTGAGCACATGCGTGACTATCATTGAATTTCACATTCAGGTCAGACTATTATGCCATCTAGTCCATCTTTCTATTCCTACAAGTGAGAGTGCAAAGATGATTTAGGAAGCCCACTACAGTTGGATGGAAAGACATTTTTGCATGGAGAAAATTGTGGTCGTTCTTCAAAAAACAAATTATTGGCCAAAACTTCGACAGGATGGCATAAAGTATATCAAATATTGCATTGTCTATGCCATTTCCAAGCCATCCATCAAGAAGAAAGAATTACACACCCCTCTTTCTACTCCCGAGAATCCTTTGGAATCCATCTCAATATATTACATGTCTAGCATTTCGTCCACTAAGCAAGGAAATGGCTGTGTATTTGTGGTCGTTGATCAGTTTTTGAAGATGGCCATCCTCACAGCCTACAAGGAGAATATCACAATGATATATACTGCCAAGATCTTCTTCAAATGAGTGTGGGTCCATTTTTGGATACCACAGTCCATCATCTACGACCAGGATAACAGGTTCCTCAACACACTTTGGTCGAGTCTCTGGTTAATGTTGGACACCAAGCTCACTAAATCCACTTCTTTCCACCCCCAAACAGATGACCAATTTTTTTTTTTTCAATCGTATGATTGCACATCCTGCACATGTACAACTATAAGCATCCACATACATGGGATGAGAGTCTCCCCTATGTTTAACATAGTTATAATAGGGCTCTCCATAGCTCCACCATCCATAGCCCATTTCAGGTGGGGCTGAGATTCCAACCTTTGGGTCCCATGGATGTTTCACTACCTCTTTCCACCACACAAACAAAATCTCCCCATGTTCAATATGAGATCGAAAAAGCCACTAGATTCATTGAGCGGATTCAATGCATCTGCCAACAGGTCCAGGAGATTTTGCAGAAATCCAATGTTAAGTACAAGAAGCGCCATGATCAACATAGGGTACCACACCAGTTTCAGGTTGGTGACAAAGTCTGGTCACATTTGTAGAAGGACCGTCTCATGGGGCTCCATCAGAAGATTCTCCCACTTCACTATGGGCCTTACACTATCACCAAGGATGTGGGTAGCAATGATTTTTGGCTCAACACAACACCCTTCCTTGGCAGGCACCCATTATTAAATGTGGACCTCCTTCGACCATATTTCCCACCATTATTAGACACCTCAAAGATCGCATAACAACTGACACCAATAGATCTCAACCCTAACTAAATGGAACAAGAATCCATTGATCAGATAGTGGACACATAGGTCAAGGGCACTTGCCGGCAGAGGATCCAACTTTATTGAGTTGTCAAGGCAAGGGAATGCCTACACCAAGGAAAATGGCTCACCCAGGGCCAAATCCAATAGACGTTTCCTCATCTTATGGGGGAAATTAATGCAATGGAGACCATTTCTTCCTAATGGGGGAGGATTGATCAAGGTGGATATTGGTGGTCACCCACCTATTCCAGCTGGCCCCTCTTGTCTATTTTTTGTTCAGCACATTCTTTTGTACTTCTTTGTAATCGTGGGTTCTACACTTCTGGGGTTGTCTGAAGCTTACACATCCTCCAGGTGAATATTGGTGGCATCTCGCCTAATCCAACTAGATTATTTTGTATGTTTTCATGTTAGCACATCTTGTTGTACTTCCAGGGCCGTTTTGGGGCCCTAAACATTGTCTTTTTGGCTCGCCATAATAAAACTATAGAAGGAGTCATAGTTTGATGGCAGAATGTGTAGTTCTTTGAAAGAACTTTCTAATGGGATATCACATGCCTAAAAAGGAGGTCGTATGCAAAAGTTACAACCCCGGGAAGTTGAGGTACCAACTTAGCCATAGGGGCCCACATGAATTTTGACATTTCATGTTCTAGGGTTAGGGTTTTGGATGTCTAGGGTTTTGGAATTCATGAGTAATATCAAAAAGGCCTCTAGAGCGTCATTGTAATCATTATGCTCAGAAAAATGTATGTAGTAACCACATCTCTTATCATAGATAGCTACCACCATTCGAGCAAGTGTTTCAATTATGTAGTTTTATAGTTTCATCCTATTTCATTTATTTAACATAATATATTGTTCACTGGATATTTGTGCTATTCTTCATATCTCTGTGTTTATTGTATTCATTATGTAATCAGTTCATTCCACTACTAAATCTGGATCACAGAGGTAGTTGACACTGCAAAAATATCTATTGAATATGTCTCCTTCGTTAGTTCTAGTCAACACGACTCCAAATGAGGTATGGTCGAGTAAGAAGCCTTGTTTTTCACATCTCAAAGTATTTGGTTGTGATTCATTTGTGCATGTTCAAAAGGAAAAGAGTATGTTGGAGAAGAAGGAATTCAAATTTATTTTCATTGGATACAAAGAAGGAACAAAATTATATAATCTTTGAGATCCTACATCAAGTAAACCAATGTACAGTCAAGATGTGGTCTTTAGAGAAGTCGGAAGTAAGACCAATCCTGAAGAAATTGTTTAGATTGAGAATGATCTTGAGACAATGTGGTTTGAACTAAGGAATGAAGAAGATTATTCAAATGAGTCGATTTATTTAGAATAAGAGGTGGAAAAACCAACCATGGTGGTAAGGAGGTTAGCAAGAGTAATAAAACCAATCGAAAGGTACAATCTTCCTGACCTCCATTATGAATTTGTGTTAACTTCCACCGACGATGAGCCCAAGTTGGTCGGGTAGGCAGTTGACTTAGTAGAGGGAGAATAATGAAATGATGCCATGGTTAAAGAGATGGAATCCTTTCACAAGAATGAGACATGGGACTTAGTCAAGTTTCCTAGTGGAAGAAATCATGTCGGTAGAAAATGGGTATTCAAGAAGAAGATGAATTCAGAAGGTCGAGTCAATAAATTCAAATCTTGACTGGTAGATAAAGAATATTCTTAATTCGAAGGAGTCGACTTCGGTAGGGTTTTCTTCTCCTATTGTAAAATTAACTTCAATAGAGTACTAATGTCTCTGGATGCAAAATTTGATCCTTAGATAGAATAGATGAATGTGAGGACAATGTTCCTACATGGGGACATGGAAGAGGAAATCTACATGAAACAACCTGAAGGATTTGTCCCTCATAAAATCTCAGTAGTAAGTCACCCTCGAGCTGTGTATAAACTCCACCTAGGAAAATGAATCTTAAACCATGATAAGGTCTCTCAAATAGTATAAATGTTTAGTCTAAGGTGACAAATCTAGCATACATCCTATAGTCCTTCATTCCCCACATTCTTGTCCCACCCCAGGAAGTGCTCCCTATTCTTTGCTCAACAATCCTTCGACTGCCCCATATCCCTTTCGAGGCTTCAACAACAATCCATACACAAAGTCTCAAATTCCTGTAGCTACAACTTGGCACCTTGGGAATCAATTCCCAAAAGTTCTCTCACTTGAAAATAATTCTCATGGGCTTGAAAACCCGCTTATTCAATATTCCATCAACCAAACAACATGCCTCTTCAACTCAATTTTCCCAGATTACTAGTTGAGACTAGGGATGATTTTAAGGATGAAAATTTATATTAAAATGTAGAAACTTGGGCTAATCTTACTAGTCCTTAATCTGTAAAATGTAAAGAGTTTGGCGATAGTTTTGTAAAAATATTCAAATTTATAAGGATTTTATATAGTTTCTATAAAATTTTGGTGATTTTTAAGGTAGCATGTTTTTATTCTATGGAATTTGGGCGAATCGTTTTTAGAAAAAATGAAAATTGGCGAATATAGTTTTTGGAAAAACTGTGGAAAAATAGTCCATTTGTGAAAATTAGCCCCTAAAATCATCTATGGTTGATACCAGCTCCAAATATTCCCAGTTACATATATAGGTGATGACAGTAAGGTATAGATGATAAGAGAGTGATTGAATGAACTAATGATGGAGGACTTATAGAAAAATGAACTAAACTTTCCAAATATATGTGCATGTTCCCAACTTGACACTTGTCATGTTGGGAACTAGATGGGCCCCACACATGGACCCCCCTACATGGTGATATGTTCCCACTTAGGAACTTATGATGAATGAATATCCATACATTAGACTTTATATTTTAGGAATATTAATATAATATTCCTTTGGGCTTAATCCCCCTTGTCCTAGACCCCTTTGTAGATCCTTATCCCCCCTTCCCTTTCTAGTGGAGTTTGTCCCCCCATAATCCTTTTGTATGGTTAGTCTATAGTAGTGATGTGTTTTAATTAATATCTAAGTGTGATTACATATTACAATAATAGGCTCGTTGGACTTTTAGCATCTAGGCTCTTTAGCCTAATAATCACATGGCACTTTGGCATATAATATCTTGCCTCGCTAGCCTATAAAAAATATGTACATTACAATTGGGGCTCAACCTGGGGGTATTGCATTCCCATCCCCCTTATTTATGCACTGTCCTCAATGCACTGTATAGAATGTACATTGAAAATTATTCAAAAAGATCCATGCATTTACTATTGAAGCTTGTTATCATTATAGTGCTCTTCTTTCCAAGCACGAGATTCATGTCTTCATACTTCAACTATAAGTCCGTTTCTTTATTCCAAGGAGTTGCTTCAGGAAAGAATTCAAATCATTGTGTAATTCTTGATATGCCTCCTCCTTGTTACCCTCACCCTTCCATGCTCAAACATCATTTCAATGCTATGTAGTCCTTTAGTGATCCATCTCTCCAAGAATTTCACACATAAGGAGAGCTCCAACTCATCTCCAGACCCCCACTCAAGATATGGATTTTTGGCAATCATAGGACTCAAGTGTCCCAATAGTATCCTTTCTTCCTAAATATTCCATCCTCAATAACCATCATCTCATTTGTATCACACACATGTAGTCAACATGAGATATTATCATAACAATTTCCTTTAGAAATTCAATTCTTTTTTATAAGGAAATTCAAAAAAAAAAAAAATCCCCATGTATGAGATTCATTCTCATAATTTCTTGGTTGTTGCAGCAATAAGAATCAATATTAATTATGTCTCTTAGCAGCACCATACTTGAGACCACTTTTCCTGCAATACTTCCATCTTGCATTCAACCAAACATATTAGTAGTATTTCATATAAAAAATATTTTTATTGTAATATTTAGAAAAGCTCATAAAGTGATCTTAGAATTATTTACCCTTAACAATTCAATAACAACTAACAATCTATTTATTAGTTAGAAAGAAAGTTCCATTCTCCGCATATGCATTTTCAACAATTAAACTTTATTTCTTCTAGACATAATTATTTTCATTGCTTTGTTCCCCTGATAGATATTTCCGTGTAGTTAGTCTTCATGTGACTAGTTTATCCTACAACTTCTTCTGTTGCAAGGTCTAAAAGACCGTAAAATTTTCTTAACCTAATAAGTTAGTAGTAGTAACAACATTTTAGTTTTTAGAATAATCATTTCTACAAAATATAATATATGCATGCATTCCTAAAATAAATTTCATAATTCCTTCAAGAACACACAACTCAAATTTAGCATGCATGAGTGCACATATACTACTTTTACACTTTCATGGTTATTCTTGCATACTATTCAATGCACCTTTGCAACAACTTAAAAAATTCTATATATCTAAGTCATGTATATCACCATGGTGAATTGGAAATTCTGGCCAATGCCTCAACACATCATCCATACACCTCCTATTACATGTCTAAACATTTGCATGCTTTCTTTTCCAACCCAAACACTACACAAATAATATAATTTTATGGTGTTATTTAGTGTTAGAAAAAAGGTTGCAATCTAAACATTAACTATAAGTAGGAAATTCATTGGATACTTGTGTGGCACAAAGTCTTTCCATAACCAACCATGTCATGACCTCATACATGACTAGCTTTGGTGGCATTCATTCCTATAACAGGGTCATTACTTGCTTTGGTTATTAACTCCTAACCAACAAAATCATGACAACTCATTGTGTCATATAAATCCATTCTAAAGTTAAATAACTTTTCCAAATATCATAGGCCTTTATCCTTTACCATATCGAATGGTAAATCACTTCAATGAATGCATTTACAATCACATAATGTTATCACTTTTATAAAATAAACTCTCGTTGAGGAAATTCTTACCTAAATTCCCTTAAGTAATTATGCAACATAAATACATACAATTCATATCTGCATATCTTCCATTCAATGTATGTGATGCTACCTGATTAGTTGGTATCAATAGGATCTTCCATGCCTCCTTCACCAACCTCTTAATTAACACTTCAACTTCCTATTTCTTTCTTTACATGCATGACTTCCATATGAAACAATATCATCAGTAGCACTTTCATCTATGCAATAAAATCTCTCTTTCCTAGAACAACAACCATCATTAGAAACTTTCATATTCATATATACAACAATAGACTACTCGTAG
>JASDQU010010910.1:75544-105694 GCA_032191745.1 Picea mariana | reverse complement strand
GTAAGCTATGTGCAATAGAAGCATGTGTGAAAAGAAATAGACAAAGAGAGGTGCGAGCGTGTAAGAGATCCTAGAGATTGTAATATTTTAGGAGTGTGATTTGGATCTGAAACCGATTGATATTTCAGATGCCTTCTTTGATTATGTAATCTATGTGCAATAGAATCATGTGTGAAAAGGCATAGACAAAGAGAGGTGTGAGCGTGTAAGAGATCCTAGAGATTGTAATATTTTAGGAGTATGATTTGGATCTGAAACCGATTGATAGTTCAGATGCCTTCTTTAATTATGTAAGCTATGTGCAATAGAAGCATGTGTGAAAAAGCATAGACAAAGATAGGTGAAAGTGTGTAAGAGGCGAAGTGCGGCCAAGGGCCAAAGGGGGGAAAATTGAATGTAAATCAAGTTGGGAAGGCCAAAGGTGGTGTATAAATGGTGTGCAGATTCATTAATAGAATCTATATGTTTATTGAAGCCTATGTGTTAATGTCCCCATGTTGAATGATTGAGGAATAGATCATAATTTTATATTTGTTGCAGGTACTAGATCCAGTGTGGAAAATCTTCATATCGGAGGAGAAACTGATCGAATCGATCATCGTAGAGATCGATGTCTCCAAGGTGATAACAGGTCGGTTAAATTCCTTAGTTGAATTGATTGAGTTCGTGGAAGAAAAGTGATCGACTTCGAGTATATGTGAAAAGACAAACTAGTGGTAGAAACCCTTTTGCAAAGGTTGATGAATAGTGACACTTAGATCGAGAGAAGAGTTAATTGTGAACATTGATACCTAGGTCAAGGAATTATTTATGTGTTTTATGCTTGGACGAATGAGATTATATCTGGAGTGGATCTCTTCTAGATCAACGACCTAAATCCATACTGAGTTGATCGGAACCACCTAGAAGAACATTCAAAGTAGTAAACCCAGACCTATCGGATTACTTAACTCTGATCCATCAAAGTGTCTTTCCCTGACAGCCTTTGGAAGCACTCTGAATAGAAAAGACTTTGAAGCCGGCAATTGGTTCCATCCTGTGGTCCTATCGAAATTAAGCACCTATATTTTAGCATTTTGTTGTAACACCTAGCGCTTGGTCCCATGATTAAAGAGATAAATGTCGATTTTGAAGGAGTGTCAAATGAGGTTATGACACTTGGTTATAGTGCTCGATTGTGTGGAGAGGAAGGAGCTTAACAAGAGACTAGGAAAGCGCTTGGTTCTAAGTGTGGGTTCTAGCAGTGGATCATGAAGAAGATTAGCGCTTGGATTTGAGCGTTGAATTAAGGCATTGACAGAGGACTGGCATATAACAAATATTGCATAAATCTGTTAATGATGGAAAGTGGGCTCGAATGGTGAAATTGAGAATGTTAAAATGTTGAAGTGCAAGCAAAGTAATTCATACTCTGCGTACCTATGGAAAAATAGGTCGGGAGGTCAACAGATTCGATGTAACAAGATGAAAAATCAATTCCACTTATGCACGATTGATCCAATCAATACAATAACGATACAATGCTATGAAATAAATATCCCAAATTACATGATTTCTACTCTGCAATATACAAATTAAACCTAATCGTAGTAAACCAAAAATAAAAAAAGTTGTATATCTCTCTAATCCTAGTAAACCAAAAATATCCCCTAATCTTAGTAAACCAAAAATAAAAAAAGTTGTATATCTCTCTAATCCTTATATATGATCCATCCATTCATTCATTATAATAACTATATTGCAAGAAAGGAATTAAAAATAAACTACATATTTAATATAATTTGTTCGTGATAAGTTTTCATGTCAATGGTTAGATATATATGAATCACAACAAATCCATTGGATCATGCATCAATGCTCTAGACAACAACATTGTGATCTTTAATAGTTAATTAATTAATTCTTACTTGTGCAATTTTTTTGTTCTCTATGTGGAGAGCCTAAAAAAGTAAAAAGAAATATAGAATAAACAACAAGATCACTAGAATACAAAATATGTGCCCTCTTTATTCTTGTGTACTCCCTCTATATTCCTATATGGAAGAATTGTTTAGTATGAATCTCTATATTCCTATATGGAAGAATTGTTTAGTATGAATCTAGGCAAGGTGGTATATCACAACACTAGGTACTTAGTAGTAGCTTGATTGGTGATTGTTTTTCCTCATAGTGATTTTATGACTCTTCACATTAGGTTATGTAAACTATACTCTTATCAAAGCATAAACTCAAAACAAGCACGCATCTGAAACAAGTAAAAATGTGTTTCATAAACAAACAAAGAAAACTGAAACTAGACAAAACTTAGCTGCCCCAGTTTTAGAGTATGATTTAATTGAAGATCTGAAATAAATTAAGGGAAAATATTTTTGTTGAACTGCTGAAGTTTCCTCTTATTTTGCAGAAAATGCTTCAAAGCATCGTTGAAAACAGTAAAAAGAACGATCTTAGCATCAAAAAATCAACAGAAATTGACTCAAATGAAGCTAAAAATGTACCAACTAAAAATACATATGAACATCAAGACAAAATGGACTTAGCATAAAAAACTATAGCAAACCTAGATAAAACTATTTCAGGGACAACAATAAAAAAATCAACAGAATTTTGTTGTCTCCATATGGAAAAATGTCCACCTTTTTTATTAACCTTTGAAATTTTTAATAGGAATGTACATAATTGTATGGTTGACTTTGATGCATCATCAAATGTGATGCCTCTATCTGTATGCCAGAAAATTAATGCAGAAGTAAAACCTTCTGATCTTAAAATCATTCAGCTAGATCGAACCAATGTTAAAGTAATCGGTGAGATTAAGAATGTGTTGAATAGATTATTATCCAATCCTAAATTTCATCAGATAATTGACATTATCATTGTTGATATTACTAAATTTTATGGTTTGTTTTTAAGCAGAGATTGGTCAGAACAGTTGCACGACTATTTTTCTATAGACTAGTCTCACTTGTGGCTGCCTGAAAATGGACATCCCAAAAAAATCATAATAAACAGAGAACATTATCTTAAGCATAATGTGACAGATTTGAAAGATCTAAATGAGCCTTTCGTTGCATCCGCAAATTCATTTGAAACACGGGGAATGAATACCATTTTTGGTAATTTCATGACTGAAATTTTCTCTATCACTGATTCAGAACAACAGTATGAAATTACAGCCTATACTTAGACACCAACTTTGCCGAATACGCCAAGTACTACTAATGACACACAAATCTGGTCCCTATATTTTGACGGATCCAAATCCCGAGAAGGAGAAAGTGTTCGTTGTGTACTCATCGACCCTATAGGTAATAAAAAATTTATTACTTGTCGGTTGGAGTTTGAATGTACCAACAACACATTCGAGACGAAGCGCTTCTATGAGGACTTAGGAAAGCACTAGACATGGATGTGAAAAATTTGATAGTGTTCGGTGATTCAGAAATCATGGTCAAATAGGTAATAAACGACATACATTGTTTGTCATCGCATCTGAAGAGTTACCAAACCGAGGTATGGAGTTTAATGCATAAATTTCTATCATTCAATATAAATTCTATTCCTAGGATGAGTAATTTAGAAGCTGATTTACTAGCCAATGTTGCTTCTAAATTGTTTCCTGCTGAAGGTCTTTCTCCTAATTCGTTTTCGATCGAATTGTTGTTCAGACCATCGATTTCGGATAACATCACAAATTGGAGAGTATTCGATGATGACCAACATATCATCAACGTTCTTAATATGGAAGACACCTTCCATGATGTAGTCATTGATGAAGGCACTCATGACGATAATCTCTGAAACTTCTCGGTAATATATGATCCTCGATCTCTTGAATCAACATCTGATATGGTAAACTCTATCCCTAGATCTATTGTGAGACTAGAGAAATTTTATGACCTGCATGACAAGTTTAGAGGGGTAGATAATTGAAAAACTAACAAATCCTCTTTGATCTATGAAACTGTTAATTTAGGAAAAGAGATAATCCTCAAAATATTAATCTGGGAAAGGGATGTTCGGAGCAAGAAAGATCCGCTTTCACAAAATTATTTAAATAATTTAAAGATGTATTTTCTTGGAAGTACGATGACCTAAAAACCTTCAATCCAAACATCATGAAACATGTAATCCCTATGAAGTCCCAGAATCAACCTTTTCAACAAAAATTGAGGAAAATACATCCTAAATTGGAACCTACTGTTAAAAAGGAATTAAAAAAATTACTACCTGCAAAGATAATTTTCCTGGTTAGGCACACTCAATGGGTGTCTACTTTAGTCCCTGTAAGGAAGCAAAGTGGTGAAATTAGACTTTGTGTCAATTTTCGAAACCTAAACCGAGTGTCTGATAAAGACAACTACCATGTCCCTCCTGTTGTAACAGATTTCGGAAATGGATCTACTCAGTATTTTTATCCCAAGCACCAATGGGATTCCTTGATATAAGGGATGATATAATGGCAAGCAGCTCATGGCACGCTCTATGGGTGTTGTGTGGAATTGCGCTCTACAGACCCACAGATCATACTTGTAGATGTGACGAATCTTATGATCATGGAAATATGAATAATTCGCCTGCAATCACAGCCTATTATGTTTCTATTTATATTTAACCTCCAGATGAATAGACACGATAATATAATTCCATATATCATATCAGGTTTTTATGTTTGAATTTTACGAAGTTCTTTGATGTTGATGTTAAAGCTATCGATCACAATATTGGCCTTTGCATTGATTGGAGGTGTTGTTGGTCAGCCAATTGGAGGTGGGAATGCTTCCCTACAATGGTTACACATTAAATCATGTCCCAGGAACCAAGAGGAGTGGATCAACTTTTGATCACAATAACAAAAGACATTCGGTAGTGGATCTTCTCAATTACGCAAATCCTCATAATATCGTCGTTCTTCTCAAGGCCACTACTAAACGAATCACCTTTCATCCAAAAGAAGAATATCGAGATTCATTGTCAAAGCCTTGAGTTCACATAGTGGAGTTGATAGACAAGAACGGTGATTTGTTCGAAGCGTTGTTGAAGCGAAATGATCCATTGTGCACACTAAACAATGGATGCAGCGAGGTGATATTAAGCACAGGAGATTTAGAGAGCCCTCAGGTTCTACTTCTTAGTGGCATAGGGCCGGCTAAGCATCTGAAAAACATGAGGATACCTGTGATTCTAGACCTTCCCGGTGTTCTAAAAGGCATGGTGGACAACCCTCGAAATAACATCACCATTATATCTCATCGCCCAATACACTTTTCGATGCCCCAGGTGGTAGGAACAGTAGGGAATGACGAAGCATACTTAGAGTCCTTCAGCATAATGATGAATAAATATTCTAATTCCGCCCATGGTATGGTCAAGGTCTACATGGGATTGATCACAAAGAAAGTGGCAGCTCCTCTGTCCAGTGGACAGCTATATCTTAAAACAGATGACCCCCGCGACAATCCATCAGTTAGCTTGGACTTGGCAGTATGCACCAGACCTATGAGAATGATCGGCATACTTCGACAGACCAAATCCCTCAGCTCCTTGGTATACGCTGAGGATGATAACGATCAATCACTGCCCAATAATTTAATGAAGACATAGGCTTTTTCGAGCGATAAAGAACAGTCTTCTGGAAAATGGCTACCTGAATTTGTTCCTGGCAGTAATGGTGGATTTCTTGTTGCAGCTTGTGCGAATCAGAGACCTGACCTATTTGGTGGCGCGCTAACTCATGTGGGCGTTATGGACATGTTGCATTTTCATTGGCCACACATGGACTACTAATTATGGCTCTTGCAGATAAGTCAGAGAGATTCCCCTGGCAGGACTGACAATAATGTCAAGGGCCGTTTGAATGTGTTTCTCTCGATAATTTATTGCCTCTGGCTATGCAAAGAATCAAAGTGATGGCACTGAGAGGGCTGAAGATACAGGCCGAAATGGCAGAAGAAGAAACCCCGTATAACGTTCCACCAGTTCCGTGGCCAAGCAATCAAAGATTAACGGTGCAGGAATAAACTTTAGTTTTATTTTTCATCAAGATTTGGTTGGGATTTGTACATGGTATAGTTGAGGCATGGTTCAGGCGATATATCGAGGGTAGAATGAATGAAGAACTTGCTTACAAAAATACCGTGGAAGGAATAACTGGGATCATATCAAAAACTGTCTCGACTAAGGAAATGTTATCCACATATAATTCTCTGAACAAAGAATTGTTCAGATTCAGAAGGTGCGCCTAAAAAGAATGGTGGAATAAATCCTGTAAAATAAACAAATCCAACCCATGTTCCTCAGCTCCCACGGCACTAACTTTTGAATCCATCAACAATCTGTGGGTGAGAAACCTGCATGGTTCAGAACTGTCAACAGCAAGCTCAATGCGTGCTTTGTGTGTAATCCAGTACAGAAAAGTTCAAAGGCAGAAAGTTGTAAGGCAGCTTTGGGTGCAGTTCAATGCCAAATGATGGATATGATTCACCCAGGATTTGTCCCTATGCACAAGGTGAATTTTAAAGCAAAGACAGAATACGATATGATCCAGAATTACAAATTGCTGCAAGAAGTATTTTCAAAATTAAAAATAGAGAAGCATATAGAAGTTAATAAACTTGTTAAAGGTCGGTTGTTGGACAATCTGGAGCTCCTCTAGTGGTTGAAGCAGTATTGTGATTCTGCAACAGGTGGAACAATGAATAGCAATTATAATCCCGTAGAGAGAAGATGTAAAGGAGGAAAGGAAGTCCACAGAAAGGGAATGTCTTCAATGCAATGCTCGTTCCAGAATAAGGGCATTGGAGGAATTTTAAAATCAGTTCAATCTAACTCATCTTTAGCAATTCGACATACAGATGGATTTGGAGCTGGTCCAAGTGGAAGTAAGCAAGGGAAGCATGTTTCAGTGCCTCACGGGTATGTTTCTGTAGAGCACGTTCAAGATGTGAGTGAATAGGTTTCAGAATTAAAGCTTTTTGTGAACAATTTAGAGAAGGAAAGGGACTTCTACTTTGCTAAACTTCGAGATATAGAAATCCTTATTCAAAATGAAGAGTTGGAGCAGCTTCCAGTGGTAGAGGCCATTCAGAAAATTTTGTATGTTGTAGATGATAATGATTCAGTAATTGTTGATGCTCAGGAAACACTTGTCAAATCTCTGATGCCTGAGAATGGGCCAAAGGATATTAATGAAGAGGGATCCTTCAATGGGAGAAGTGAGATGGACACCGTTACACCAGTAGATAGATCTGAATCAGAAAGTGGGGGACAAACTAACCATTCTCCACAAAATCTTAGAAACTTATTTGTTTTTTCTACCAGCAGTGGTGATCAAGTGCAGCATGTTTCCCCTGTAAGTGTGCAATGATATAGCTGCTCTATGTGGGTGTAATAATACTATGATTCAGGTGGATATTGGTGGCCACCCACCTTTTACAAATGGCTCAAAACAGTTTTCTGGCAATTTTGGCAATTTACTATTTTTAGCAGGCTTTAACTTCCGGGGCCATTTTAAGGGTCCAAATGAAGGTTTTTCGAGATCGAGGTTCTAAATGATATCCAAAGGAATCATTGAGCATGAAAAATGAATCTCCTCGACGATACCTTTCCAACGAGCTATCACACGCCTAAAACGGAGATCGTATGCAAAAGTTACGACCCCGGGAAGTTGATGTACTCACTTGCCCAAACGAGGCCCACATGACTTTTGGCGCTTCATCTCCTAGGGTTAGATTTTTGGATTTCTATGACTTTTGGCATTCCCGTTTATTGTAAAAAGGCCTTCAGAGCCTCATTGTAATTATCTTCTTGCGAATGCGAGTAGCCGTCACATCTCTTCTCAGAGATAAGCTGCCACCATTCTAGCGAGTATTTCACTCTGTATTTTTACAGTCTTTGTACATTTCTTTCATTAATAGAAATCGTGTATTACTGTATCTCTGTGTTTATGGTTGCATATCTGATATATTTTTGTTATATTACTGAATATACGCAATATCTCTATACATTTATTTATTATATCTCTGCTCTCATTTCATGCCGAAAATAATCCAGATCATACTACCACTAGAACTTTACTACAGATTGCACATAAACATGATAAGCTGGGAAGGGTTCAAGAATTATGGGGAAGGTTCTCTATGCTGGGAAGTGAAGACAGATGTTGTTGGAATTCATTAACACAGGAAATGGCAGAGACCAGGGGTACCTGAACGAGTTTTTTTCCAATGCACACCAATGTTAGTAATGGTAGAACACCTGGTAGTCGCAGTTTTCCATGAAGACAAACTGGTTCATATTTCCCGGAACACTAAGAGTTTTATTTTAGATTTTTCTCTTTTAAAAGACTGATGTATGTAACAAAAAAAAAGGGGCAAGGGCGCATGAGTGCAGCGCAGGGGGGAAAACCTCTTTCGAAGAGGGGTTCATTGTAATGACTGAGTTATTCTGTAAACCAGATTGGAGTAATAAACATGATTTTTTCCTTGTGACTGTGAGATTCATCACGGTCGATTTCTTTCAGTATGTTCTTCTTCCTATCAGCTGTGTTAAATCTGTTTGGATTTCATTATATGTGTTCCTTACTCGCAGTTGTTTTCATCCTTACCATATTGTTTATTTCTTCCTTATTCCATCACGATTGTATTACATTTCGTTTTCTTCTAACTGATGTGCTTCGTTATACTTTAGTACGACCACTACTATAACGAATGGATTTGGGTTTTCTGTAATTTTTTATTGTCTTTCCTTTGCACCATCTATTAGCGGGTGTAAGACCAATCTGCATTTTCAGAATTCTGCATATATTCTATGCTACATCGGCCTTTCCTTTTTCTTTCCGCTACCGCATCATGACAATCAAAGCGCTGAAAGATAGACTTACTTTGCCTCACTTTCCGCAAGTTATTTGATCACCACTATTATCTCTTTTCTTCGATTTTTATTTGACTCCATGCCCAATGGACTATTTCCCTGGTTTACCCCCCAAACTCTGAAAATCCAAGACCATCATTTACCCATAAATCTGCCCACCTTTTTCACGCTTACTTAAATTCATATTGTGACATTGTTCAAGAGATCCCTCTCGGGTTGGAAGGGGCAGCTTCCAATCCAAAGTGGTTCGAGGTTGCCTCGGTATTGATTTGTTGCAACCCATTTCAGTTTCGAGTGACAACATTCTAGCGTCGTTGCCAGGGATTTTCGAAGTTGATATCTATCCCTGGGAAAAGGACATTGTCATAGTCCTAAGGCCTGGTTGAGCAGTCGGTCATAGGCAAATATTGGTTGCACATGCTCTGGCGACTCCATTAAAAGTTTATGATGGTGATTTCACTAGCAGGAGAACTCAGAATTACAGCTTTCACGCTAGGTCGCCCAATGGATGGAGGCACCTGGTCTACTGTTCTTGGCGCTTTACGAGAAAGTACCATCCCTAGTTGGAGCCTATGTTGTAACAGATTTCGGAAATGGCTCTACTCAGTATTTTTATCCCAAGCACCAACGGGATTCCTTGATATAAGGGCTGATATAATGGCAAGCAGCTCATGGCACGCTCTATGGGTGTTGTGTGGAATTGCGCTCTACAGACCCGCAGATCATACTTGTAAATATGACAAATCTTATGATCATGGAAATATGAATAATTCGCCTCCAATCACAGCCTACTATGTTTCTATTTCTATTTAACCTCCAAATGAATAGACACGATAATATAATTCCATATATCATATCACGTTTTTATGTTTGAATTTTACGAAGTTCTTTGATGTTGATGTTGAAGCTATCGATCACGATATTGGCCTTTGCATTGATTGGAGGTGTTGTTGGTCAGCCAATTGGAGGTGGGAATGCTTCCCTACAATGGTTACACATTAAATCATGTCCCAGGAACCAAGAGGATCGGATCAACTTTCGATCACAATAACAAAATACATTCGGCAGCGGATCTTCTCAATTACGCAAATCCTCATAATATCGTCGTTCTTCTCAGGGCCACTACTAAACGAATCACCTTTCATCCAAAAGAAGAATATCGAGATTCATTGTCAAAGCCTCGAGTTCGCGGAGTGGAGTTGATAGACAGGAACGGTGATTCGTTCGAAGCGTTGCCGAAGCAAAATGATCCATTGTGCACACTAAACGGTGGATGCAACGAGGTGATATTAAGCACAGGAGCTTTAGGGAGCCCTCAGGTTCTACTTCTTAGTGGCATAGGGTCGACTGAGCATCTGAAAAACCTGAGGATACCTGTGATTCTAGACATTCCCGGTGTTCTAAAAGGCATGGTGGACAACCCTCGGAATAACATCACCATTATATCTCGTCGCCCAATACACTTTTCGATGCCCCAGGTGGTAGGAACAGCAGGGAATGACGAAGCATACTTAGAGTCCTTTAGCATGGTGATGAAGAAATATTCTAATTCCGCCCATGGTATGGTCAAGGTCTACATGGGATTGATCGCAGAGAAAGTGGCAGCTCCTCTGTCCAGTGGACAACTATATCTTAAAACGGATGACCCCCGCGACAATCCATCAGTTAGCTTGGACTTGGCAGTATGCACCAGAGCTATGAGAACGATTGGAATACTTCGACAGACCAAATCCCTCCTCTCCTTCGTATATGCTGAGGATGATAACGATCAATCACTGCCCAATAATTTAATGAAGACATAGGCTTTTTCAAGTGATAAAGAATAGTCTTCTAGAAAATGGCTACCTAAATTTGTTCCCGGCGGTAATGGTGGATTTCTTGTTACAGCTTGTGCGAATCAGAGACCTAACCTATTTGGTGGCGCGCTGGCTCATGTGGGCGTTATGGACATGTTGCATTTTCATTGGCCACACATGGACTACTAATTATGTCTCTTGCAGATAAGTCAGAGAGATTCCCTTGGCAGGACTGACAATACTGTCAAGGGTCGTTTGAATGTGTTTCTCTCGATAATTGATTGCCTCTGGATATGCAGAGAATCGAAGCGATGGAACTGAGAGGGCTGAAGATACAAGACGAAATGGCAGAAGAAGAAACCCCGTATAACGTTCCACCAGTTCCATGGCCAAGCAATCGAAGATTAACAGTGCAGGAATAAACTCTAGTTTTGTTGTTCATCAAGATTTGGCTGGGAGTTGTACATGGTATAGTTGAGGCATGGTTCAGGCAATATATCGAGGGTAGAATGAATGAAGAACTTTCTTACAAAAATACCGTGGAAGGAATAACTGGGATCATATCAAAAACTGTCTCGACTAAGGTAATGTTATCCACATACAATTCTTTGAACGAAGAATTGTTCAGATTCAGAAGGTGCGCCTAAAAAGAATGGTGGAATAAATCCTGTAAAATAAACAAATCCAACCCATGTTCCTTAGCTCCAATGGCACTAACTTTTGAATCCATCAACAATCTGCGAGTGAGAAACCTGCATGGTTCAAAACTGTCAATAGCAAGCTCAATGTGTGCTTTGTGTGTGATCCAGTACAGAAAAGTTCAAAGGCAGAAAGTTGTAAGGCAGCTTCGGGTGCAGTTCAATGCCAAATGATGGATATGATTCACCCAGGAGTTGTCCCTATGCACAAGGTGAATTTTGAAGCAAAGACAGAATACGATATGATCCAGAATTACAAATTGCTGCAAGAAGTATTTTCAAAATTAAAAATAGAGAAGCATATAGAAGTTAATAAACTTGTTAAAGGTCGGTCGTTGGACAATCTGGAGCTCCTCCAGTGGTTGAAGCGGTATTGTGATTCTGCAATAGGTGGAACAATGAATAGCAATTATAATCCCGTAGAGAGAAGACGTAAAGGAGGAAAGGAAGTCCACAGAAAGGGAATGTCTTCAATGCAATGCTCATCCCAGAATAAGGGCATTGGAGGAATTTTAAAATCAGTTCAATCTAACTCATCTTCAACAATTCGACGTACAAATGGATTTGGAGTTGGTCCAAGTGGACGTAAGCAAGGGAAGCATGTTTCAGTGCCTCCTAGGTATGTTTCTGTAGAGCACGTTCACGCTGTGAGTGAACAGGTTTCAGAATTAAAGCTTTATGTGAACAATTTAGAGAAGGAAAGGGACTTCTACTTTAGAAAAATGCTTGGGTTCATAGTATCTAAGGATGGAATGATTATTGACCCCAAAAGAACCCAAGCCATTGCTAAACTTCCCCCTCCTTCTTCCAAAAAGGTCATGCAATCCTTTTTGGGTAAGATTAATTTTGTCAGAAGACTTGTCCCAAGCTTCTCAGAAATGGATAGACCGCTACAAAATCTAATTAAAAAAGATGTTTTTACCGATGGGGAGCTCAAGAAATTCAGGCTTTCAATTTAATTAGAAAAGCAATAATGGAAGCCCCTTCCCTGATGAGTCCCGATTTTTCTCAGGATTTCACTCTTTACACTTTTGCATCTGACAGATCCTATGTTGTTTTTCTTACACAGAAAAATGCTAAAAGTAATGAGATACCCATTGCCTTCATGATTTCTGCTTTTAAAGAAGCATAACTTAATTACCCAGCAGTAGATCAGCAGGCATATGTTGTTTTTAAAGAAGTGAAACACTTCTGGTCTTACCTATTAAAATCCAGAACCAAAGTTGTTGTTCCTTACCTCGTTGTAAGAAACTTGTTAGTACAAAAAGAGTTGGGTGAGAAAAGGGAAAATTGGATCACATCACTACAGGAATATGACCTTGAAATAACTCATGCACAAATTGTTAAAGGTCAAGGCATGTGTAAACTAGTGGTTGATTCAGTTGAAGAATTAGAAAGTCAAATAAACACATCAACTGCAAATCATCATAACGAAAAACAGATCAGTTGTGCACAAGTTACTCCCAATTCTTGGTATGAGAACATTAGATTTTATTTAACGCATGGATCTGCTCCCCGCAATCTTGATCCTAAAAATAGAAGAGAACTTAGGCATAAATATGCATCTTTCTAGTTAATCAATGATATATTATTTCGAAAGAACTTTGATGGTGTTTTTCTGCGTTGTTTAGAAAAGGAGTCTGAAAAAGTGTTGTCTGAACTTCATGCCAGTGATGTCGGTGGTAACTTTGGTGGGATCCACTAGAAAATGAGATAAGTTGAACAACCCGAGATGTATGAAGTTCCTTCCCCTCTCTCCGTCAAAAGTATATTCATTCGATCAATTGTAATGAAAACATATTATTTTACTTGATCGACTTCAATTGGTTCAAATGATACCACTGAAATAGGTTATGCTTCTTGTTTTGCTCTGTAATATTCCAGGTCTTTAACGGGTGGAACAACAGGATAGCCAATTATAGTACTCTCTAAGGCAGTATCTAAGGACCCCGCTGAGGCTCGAACCCACAAAGTGCTAAGGGATGGATACTATTGGCCTACCTTGTTTAAATACGCCCATACGATGTCTCGCAAATGTGTAATCTACCAAAAGGTTGCAGGACGGGTGAAAAAGGCAGCTTTTTTATTTGCAACCTATTACTGTAGAAACACCTTTTCAGAAATGGGCCCTATACATTATAAGACCAATCAATCCCCCTTCTTCGCAGCAACACAAGTACATCCTCACAGCAACAGACTATTTTACAAGATGGTATGAAGCTTTGCCTTTAAAAGTGGTCAACACCAATCAGGTTGTGTCTTTTCTGAACTCCCACATCATTACTCGATTCGAAATTCCCGAATGTCTAGTTTTTTATAATGCCTCTTATTTTTCGTCCCTTGATATGAATGTTTTCACTCTGAAAAACGAGATTAAACTGAAGCATTATGCCAGCTACTACCCTCAAGGGAATGGTCTAGCAGAATCAACAAATAAGAATTTAATCAAGATTATTAAAAGGACAGTTTCAGAAAACCACAAGAATTGACACAATGCACTGTATAATGCACTTTGGGCTGATAGGGTAACCCCAAAATCTTTCGTTGGTAATTCCCTTTTATTCCTCGTCTACGGAAGAGAAGCCATCCTCCCCCCACATGTCTTACTCCCTTCTCTGCAATTATCGTAGAAAGTTCAAGAAGAAGAGTGTCCTCCTCTAGAAAACCGGATAAATGCTTTATTAAAACTAGAAGAGGTGAGAACATAAGCTAAACATAAATTGGACCGCACCAGCAAATTGTGAAGAGCTGGTTTGATGCAAATTCATCTTCTAATAGGAATTTTGATGTTGGGGATTTAGTTCTCAAGTGGGATAAAGGCCACGAGGGTAAGGGGGGCATACCAAGTTACAAAACCTGTGGCTAGGACCATTTGTAATTTTTGAAAAATTTGGTCGTAGCTCTTTCCGTCTGCATAATTTGGAGGGACAACCAGACACTTTCCCAATGAATGGTCGGGCTCTCAAGAGGTATTTCACTTGATGATTTATGATCCACCCTCTTGTAAACATGTTTAAATTTATTTTCTATTTTTTCATTTTGGTTCTTTTCATTTTGCTTGATTTTGATTTGTTTTCTAAAAATGATTATGTCTGAATCATCATTATTTTTTGAAGGGAATCTAAATTTTTTCATTAGTATTAGTTGATAACTTTTCAAGCACCTGAGCAGTGAATGCTAAACTCAAATCAACAAGAAGTAATTTCTTGTTCAAACAACGTTCCTGGTTTCTCATTAAAATCACAGGAAGATGTGATTATCCTTAATAAACTTCTAATGCCACCCCTGTTTTAATGAGAACAACTCAATGTGATTCCCCATCCTAGAGAGGATTTCTTAACAGAAATCTAACTGTCCAAATCATGATAAAAGTCATCAAAACATAAAAATAATTTGTAAATGATTAAACCTCTCATCACTAAACTGTGAGATTTTCAGTATCACCTCGCTCTCTTGAACATCATGAAGTTTTGGAAATTATAAACAAATTCTAGAGAGTTGGAAGAACTGTAATGTGTGGGAAGTGTCTGTAAACTCGTCGAGACATTGAACAGGTCTGCTGGCAACGGGTAAATGCACTCATGATACCAAGGCAACTTCGTCAGGGTACTGAACAGGCCCGCTAGCAACGAAGCAATGTCAGGTTTAAGAAGATCCTCATGTATGTCTTTCGATTTGATCAAGTATGATGATGTTTTTTATCATGAATGGACGACTCTTGGACATGATAGAGGTACTAGAGTGGGTTAAATGACATCATTGTCGAGGCTATGGACGCCTATTGGCAGCAGTGGCCCTGTCAACGGTATCGAAGTCATCTATATAAACATCACTACACTTGTAATCTAAATAAGATACCAGATTACATTTTCAAACAGAAATACATCCAATGATAAAACTACGTTATTTTCTGAGTTATGATTGGAATGCTTGATATGTCATTAACTGTTTATAAAAAAATATTTCATCTGTGCGCCTGACATAAATTTTCTGGTAATGCAGAGATAACTGCTTCGCCCAACATGCCACCATTGTTGGTAGCCACCAATTCTGTCGAATCTTTATCACAAGTAAAAATCATCACAAAGAGATAAAATCTTTATGTCATTGCATCCTCCTTGCATTTATAAACGTTTTTGTCTTTTGGCTTCAAGGCGATTTATTGGGGTAACTTATTTTATGAGTTCTTCGTTTAGATTTCGTTTGTTTTGTTTAAAATTTATGACTGCAAGCATTAAATTTAAACAAAAGCTTGGCTTGGATAATCATTCTATAGTTTGTGGTTTTCTTCTATTCTTTTACCCAGGAGATTACACTTTGAGAGAACCTATATCTTACTAAATTGAAGTTTTATAAGCTCATTGATTAATTGGCTGTCACATTCTTTTATGTATTATGAGATTTTCTATGGTTGATTGTATGGTTTGATTTTTCATCCATAATCGAGTTGCAACCTTAGGTTAACAATCGATACATGCTCTTTGGTATATCAGTCATATCGTCTTCATGTCACTTGGTATAGGTCTGATGTACCCGCGACTACACCTCACCCTGCTGCCTGTACATTAATGACCCCCATTCACTGTTTGAATTGGCATTCGATGGTGGTTGAGGGTTTGATATTCATTATGTGTAATGGATCGTAGGTCTGCACACCCTCTGGTTTTCTGTCTCTCCAAACTTAAGTTATCAAACATGACAATCTCCAAACTTCGTAGGTATCGGGTCGTTGTGGTTTTCACAGACATCTCCTTCTTACTCTTTTATTGGAAGTCAAAGCCTTCCTCTCGCGATATCTAATGTGTCTATTTGAAAGTGACCATGGCCCATGTGGTTCGAATCAAACCTAATGGATGTCAGGCCCTTCTTGCTCATGACGATGCCATAGATGATTTGCAGGCTCATAGTTGGGATACCTTCATACGGAAATTCGAAGGATATAACCTGGCGGTCGCACATGCCTTTGCTCAAACCTTTGATGGGTTCAGAGCTAAAGTTGGGGATGTGCAATTGGAGGTCACAGAGGACTCTATAGCTCTGGAAATAGGACTCCCGCAGGAAGGCGAAAAGTGGTTTAAAAATGTCAAACTTGAAGATATTCCATGGAGCATGTTCATGGTCTCTCGCGAATCTACCTGCTGCCCTAAAGGTATTCCTATTACCCTCCTGAAACCTCGATGGCACAACCTTATTTTGATTCTGAAATAGTTTATAACATGAGAGGGTAGGTATGGTTTGGTATTTTCATACCACATCCGATTGTTGATGTTGTTCCTAGGGTTTAAACTAAACATGCCCTTCTACTTGTTGATGAGCCTATATAAAATGTCAAAACGTTATAAGAAACAGGTCTTGAACCCTCTACCAAGCCTCTTTCATCACGGGCTTATAAGAATCATGTTGCTATCGCACCTGTCACAAATCGGGGACACTTGGGAAAGCTTCCTGAGTCGAAATGGTTTTTCCCAACCTGACAGCACAGTGAATTCACCTTTAAATGTGAACCCCAATTCTGATAATCTCGTGACCAAGAGTCAAGGTTTTGATTCACCTAACAACTATGAAATTAATGAACCTATATTTGTTTCTTTGCAAACCCCCCTGGGTAAGAAATCACGATGTATTTTTTCACCCAAAAAATTGTTAGAACAAGTAGTGGATGTGTTGAAAGAAAGAATTTCTCCTACCCCTGTTATAGAGCCGAATCAGGGCTTTAATGACAAACCCATTGTCAAGAAAAATCGTAAGGGTAAGAAACAAGAAAGCTTAGACTTGAATTTTATAAATAAGAGATCTGGTCAGCTAATATCTAGGAGTCTAAAGAATCGAAGACATGATCATTTGAGCTCGATCTCTATGATTGAGGTCAATGATCACTTCTCAAACAACGAGATCAACGATTTCCTTGCACTAGAAGATCCGGATAATCAGTGTCTTGGGAATAAAGCTATTGGTCAAATTGAGCAATATGACTTTGTCTCTAGACTACCCTCGTTTCTGAAAGGCCAAGAGGGCCTTGCTAGCATTAGCCGTGACTTGAAACAAGCCACAGGGAAGCACAAATTACTCGTTGTTGAATATATTCCACCTCGACCTGCTATAGCACTGGTACATTGTGACAGTTGTTTGGATTGGGTAGAACGCTATTACAGGGACATACCATTGTTACAGGCACAAGTAAAACATCTGGTTGCTCGCAATTCTCTACTTGAACAAGAAAACCAAGAGTTGAAAGCATGCACAGAACGGGCAAATAAAAGACCCAAAAGATTTGGTAATATAATTATGAAAAATGCAACCAACTTTAATGACGTCATTAATTCAAAGATGTTCGACCCTTCACTGTCTAATTTCTAAATGGTAAAAGTGATTTTGTTTGATTTTATTTCATTTTATTTTGTTATGAAAGTCAAAATAGGAAGATCTAGTTTTGATTTTCTTTGTTAATATAAGACTAGCTACAGAATCTCACAATTATGTAGCCAGTCTATTTCTGAATATTAGTTAGCATTATTTTCTAAATATCAATTTCGTTTTTTCTATCTACAGGAAAATGATAATTATGGTGTTGTTTACATGGAGAAACCATCTTGGATCATACGTTGTATTATTCAATAATTTATTTCTTTTATGTTGATAAAACTTTGTTATTATGTAATTTTTTTTACAAACCAACTCCTACAGGAGTGGTTTCCTGTTATACTATTTTTGTAAAACAATCTATTTTGGGGGGATTGCACTCTATCTTGCATGATAAGAGTCTGTTAAACCAAAACTAGTTTAAATAGTAATCACTGTTAGTAGTGATGATAACTTTTGTTGGGATACATTATGAACATATGATTTGGAGAACTTATATGGAAAAGCTATTCACCATTTGGCTTTAGACCTGTGTGATGTTGATTCCATTTTTTGTTCTTTCATTGCCTCGGTCTTATGAAATATTATTATGTTTGATGCAGCTTTGATCTGGTTATCATATGGTGTTTCATATTATTAAGTATTTAGATGATGTCTATAATTTGTTATTCTATTTTACATCTGTGATTAATCGGTCATTTGATTATTATCGATTTATTCTAGATAATAAATAATGGATTATATTAATAGTTGAATTGAGTTTCTCTTCATTCTAAGTTATTGATTATCATGAGATCATAAGATTTTTACAGTTATCATTCTGCTGTCATATTCTCACTCCAATACTTCAAACATTTTCTTTGAATTTATTCTGGAAATAGTAGTATTGTTCTGTCACATGTTTCCTTCACATGCAGGACAGTTAGGAGCTTGAATTACACAGGAAGATAAACTGAGTTTGCTCGATTAATTACAAGTTAGTTTACTTGTTATTTAGTTAAATTATTTACTAATGAAATAAGGATAGCATGAACTAGCTTTAACTGTTTATCTATTCTTATTTCAATTATATTTGCTTAGTATTCATTAGTTTTAGATTTTTAAATATTCAAAAGAAAACAAAAAACTGTATGTGTTTTCTTTATCTCTTTTATAAACACTTTTAAGAACATCCATTTCGCAAGATATCAAGTAAATCTTGCAAGTTGTACATAGGCTGTTTATAATCATATGCACATATTCATGTTTCCATTTGAACACTTGTAATTAGTAAACTTATATTCTTAGTATCATAGCTTTTAGATTAGTTTCATTTATTTGATCATTTTTAGGACTTTAGTTGGCCAACGGAGCCATTAAACTCGTCAGGTCATTTCATTCCAAACGGATTGGGTTATTTAGACAACCCTGGTTTGGATTTGACCTTCCAGTTGACAGAGTGTCACTTACGCCTGTCAACAGACCTGCTTTCAAATTCTTCATTGATCATTACTCCCTTGAGTATTTAGACAACAAACCCATGTTGGGTGGCCGAATCTACCGATGGTTACTATTATTTCAAGAATTCTGACTTTGAATTTGTTGTTAAGCCAGAAAAACACAATGTTGGACCATATCATATATCGCAGATTCATACTTGGGAAGTTGCTAAGAACCTCTATGATGAACTCTTGGATGCACAACTCTTCCGAGTGGAATTCATACCTAATCAATTGGCTGAAATGGTAGAATTCATCATCAGTAGCCAAGCTCCTACTGAATATACTCCTGTGCAACGTAGGAAATTAGTGACCCAGAGTGCTAATTATCAGTTGATTGTCGAACAATTGTATAAATTGGGCACAAATGGAATCCTACGTCGATGTGCTTTGGAACACGAACGAGACTCCCTTCTCTATGAGGCACAAGAAGGTATTGCTATAGGTCACAATGTCAGTAAAGCTACCGCGTGCAAGGTCCTGCCCATCGAGATTTGGTGGCCTACTCTCTTTGCAGACTCTAAAGACTACTGCAAACACTACGATGTATGTCAATGAGTAGGAAAGCCATGTCGCAGAGATGAGCTCCCACTCTTCTCTATAACTACACTTGAGCCCTTTGACAAGTGGGAAATAGAATTTGTTGGGTTCATCAATCTGCCTGCACGTCGCACAGGGGCGCGCTACATCATTTCCGCAACAGTACTCACTTGGTGGGCCAAGGCAGCACTACTCAAGGATTGTACAATAGAAATAGCAATGCGCTTTATATTTAATAATATCATCACCCGATTTGGATGTACAAAAGTGTTGATGAGTGACCTGGGGTCAGATTTTGTGAATGCGATCATTCAACAACTTACCTAGGAATTCATGATCCATCATCAGAGGAGCACCTCTTATCACCCTCAAGCCAACGATACAGTGTAGGCTTTCAACAAAATTTTAGAACATGCTCTAACCAAAGTTTGCAATGTGCAGTGTGATCACTGGGACTAGTGCATCCCCACAGTCACTACATGTAAAACGTTGAGAAAGCGCACGTCATTCAGATTGGTTATGGGTGCCTTTATGGGGGGTGCGGTGCATCCCTTTGTTTGCAATGCAACATTTTTCCAAGCCCCTTATTTTCCTTTCATTTTTTATGGTCTGAACATTGAGTGTTATATGCAATGGAAAGAAAAGAGCACCGCAATGCCACTTGAAGTTAGAACACATTTAGTGCCATATGCTCTGGAAATTAAAGGACATCGCAATGCATTCCCCCATCAGGTGGGACATTTTTATTTATTTTCTTTTTAATGGTCCTTCATTTTTATGCAGAAGTGTTTCATTGCTCTTAGAACCTTAGGGGAGCATCTAGAAAGATAAATTATGGCTTTTGACTTTTACAATGCTAGTTGCAACAATTATGGGCCTTCAACGTTCTTCCCATGAAATAAGGTACAAGCCAATCTTGGGGTCAATGAATCCAAAATCCCAAAAGATGAGAAAACAAAGGGGAATAAGTGTGGAAAATGGTACAATGATCCTTTAAGGAGGCCCCCCAGTAACAACCATTTTCCCGAGGGAGACCAACTTACTAGAATACCATGTCAACTACCAAGGTGAAATAAGGTAAAAGGTATAATTTCCAAGCAAACATTCCATAATCGATGGATTTACTCAACAAGAATATGATTGTTTATTTTTTTAAAATCTTAACTTAGCAACATGAGCTAAGTTTATTTTATTAAAGAAAGTTGAAGGAAATATTTAACACTCCTAACCATTTGTGATTTCCCAATATCACTTATGAGCACAAGTCAAAGAGGATACTCTAATGTGGAAGAGCCTTTAGGCCTTTTGCTATGTGCACAAGTGTAGTGATAAACAACTGAAATTAAATGCTAAAAGTAAAGTATTAAAAGGAAATGTTGAATATAATTATGGGAAAGGAACAAACAAATCTGATAAATACTTGGAAGGATTAAGTTCATTCTTTATCAACTTAAATCCCTTAATCTTTGAGTAATTAAATGATAAAAAAATAAGTTAGTAATTCATAAGAAAAATTAACATGTTAAAGCCAACTTTAAGAAAAGTCAAAAAATGATACAAGATGGATTCTAAGATTTCACAAGCTACAAAAGCCATAGTGGAATGATTCTTGTGGGCTTTAGAACCCTTATCTATGTTATTTACTCAAGTAAAAGAAATTACATTTGCACGAGGAATCACACATTTATCAAAGAAAAACATATACAATTCATGTAAGAACTTAGGAAACATCTATGTGATTTCCCATTAATTCTTAATAATTACAAAATTAAATGGAATGAGGCCTCTCTTCTATAAGCTAGGGATCACTAGAAATCTAAACTAAGTTGTAAACTAGTTTAAATTAGAGAGTCCCAAACATAAAAAGGGAAAAGAAATGGATACAAAATCCTAACATGAGATAATACAAATGTATGAGTGAACAATACAACAATGTAATAAATTCCACCTGTAAGCATGTATATTAACTAACAAACCATTCAAATAATGAATTTAAATTACTAAAACAACATTTTTGGGTAAAGAAAAGAAATTCTTTAATGTCCAATGGAAAGGTAATAAAGAAGAATTATATCTCCTAGAAAGAATATTGTATGTGTGATTTTCTAATATTCTCCATGGGAGGGTCCCGTATGTCCTCCAAGGGCTCTCCTTGGTGTGTAGCAATCTGGTAACAATTTCCCTTATGCAATTTTACTTTCAAAGGAAAAATTGGTGGCATGAAGGTAAGGAAGGACGTGAATAAGTGAGTGGAATCAATGGTTTTATCATACTTTGGATAAATTCTATCAGCATAATGTTACAACAATAATCTGTATTCAAATGCATGGGGAGGCATATATTAATAAGATAAAGTTGGTCTAGAAGATGATCTTGTTAAGTGGGAATGACCAATATTTTGGTATGGGCTCCCATGTGCTCTCATGAACCTAACTCGATGCAAAGGAGGTCCAAGTACCATTCCATTAATGAGAAGGGRCAACTGGAACAAACTTGCATTCATCCTTTGATTGTTCTAGGGTATTAATGCACCATGAAAACATGAAAACACTCGGTCACATTGCTACAAGTACCACACAGGAATTGAAAGAATGCTATCATGATCATGTGAAATAATTGAGTCACCGTCACGCCACACCTTTGATAGGTGCATGACTAATAAGAAACAGTTGCATGATCCCCACCTTTGATAGGTGCATGACTAATAAGAAACAGTTGCATGATCCATGTGATGCTCAACTTTAAGTTTGACTCGGATTTGAGGTATGTAGTGCCTATTATCCATCCGGTGGGTGAATTAAATGTTGTTAACACTATTTTAGAATATTTTTGGTTTAAGATTGTATAAATGTCCCAAGTTGATGAAAATTTTGTGATAACACATATACATTATTACTTTTTATAATAACTTGGACAAGTTATAAGAAACATGGTCAATCTAACAAAGTGATATCATGTTAATGTGGGTGCTTATATGTTGAGTGGGACAAAATCGCAAAGTATTTCACTCTAAAATGGGTCTATTGGTGTAACAAACAAAACCCATTCTTTCCCACTTCAAAAGAATGGAGCACTCCATAAAAACACCCTTTAACCCTATTACTACATTCTAAGGAAGAAATAATGCATGTAGGGCAACTAATTTAACCATAAGCATAGGGAATGAATGTAGAATCCCAAAAAAGGATTATAGATGTAAAAACTAAACATTAATGCATTCTAGAATTAATTGCAAGCACAATTAAATTGCCAATTACTCCATGACATTCATCAGAGATAGGTAATAGAAAGATCAATCTAGCAGACTTATGTATTTGACAAGGAGAAACATTCAAGAGCTGCATTGAATTGCATCAAATATGTAATCGACACCCTCAAGATGACTACAGTCACCATAACAAACAGCATATGCAATTCAGAAATTCTAGTCAAAAGGATTTGAGCAATGCAAAGATCGTTGATACAGGAGTGCTTCAAGTGCATCAAGTTCTCCTTCATGCTAAGTGCCTAGAGGCCAGTTGACCACATTTTCATATTATCTACTAGTATCCATGGAATATGTCCTATATAACACTATTTCTTTAGGCTCCCGATAATTACAACATGACTTCCTTGAGGTTGAAAGCACTGGTTATTCAGTTGGACACCACTTGAGTGTTATTGGACTTTGAATATATTATCAGTGTTGCAGCTCACTCCATGCACAACTCGATTGTCGAATATAATCAGAATAATGTCATCATTAATACAACTCTAAGAAAATTCCTTTGTGGGACCTTAGAAAGGCCAAACTGCATATTACTATCTAAGATAATTCCTTTGGGGGACCTTAGAAAGGCCAAACTGCATATTACTAGCAACAGAGTATATGATGCATAGAACATGACACAAGGTTAAATTATAGATCTCTAATAAAAGGGAAATTTTGTATTACACTCAAAAGCAATTGGTTCAAATACATTGCTGATGAAATTAAAAGCAAAATTTAGTAATAACAATTGTCAAGAATTTAATCGAGTGCCAAAGGTACAGGCTCAAATTAGTTCATTTCCTGAAGACGGTTTTGCCTCTGGAAGACTCATACCAGATCATCCTGCACAAAATAAAGAAGGGAAAGTTGATATTGAGCACTTAGAAATGACTTCATTATACTCAGTTATTTCCCTTCCTTTTGGCTATTACTGTCAATGGAAGGAGACAAGCAGGACCGATTCTAGAATTATACCCAGAAAAGAGAGAATCTGGCAACCAAGGAAAGCTTTACTTGCCATTTCTCATGAATTGGCTTTGTGACAGCTCTCAAACATATATAACTGCAAAATTTGTCATTATACATACGTTCAATTTTTGTGCCAAATATAAAATATAAAATGTAACCAAGTCTCAACTCAATCTAAATATATAGCATATATTACGAAATTCACATATGTGTGTGTGGAGGGGCAGATTAATTCATCTGCTGTACTATCACTAATTTAGTGGTACAGAACAGGCTATAGATCCACCATTATTCTAAACTTAACAATACATGAACTTCAGAGGGTTTGTTCTCAATTTTTCAAATAGTTATTTGAATTTTTCCAATTATCACTCAGGCAACCTGCCAACGAATGTCAAATTTCCGATTATATTATCACCCCATGTTGCAGGGTTTTCTTATAGTGTGATCATCTATAATGCTACTAAACTGATGAATAAACATTACCTCTATGCAAATTTTCCTATGCAGTTCAGAATGCAACTGACTCAAATGTAGCCCAGAAATCACAAATTGTCACTCAGGCAACCTGACAACGAATGTCAAGTTTCAGATTATATTATCACCTCATGCTGCATGGTTCTCTTATAGTATGATCGTCTATAATGTACTAAACAGATGAATAAAAATTACCTCTATGCAAATTTTCCTATGCAGTTCAGAATGCAACTGACTCAAATGTAGCCCAGAAATCACAAATTGCGTGCTTTGATTTTATTTTCATCTGCAGACCCAAAACTAATCTCAGAACAGAGACAGATAATGAGGGAATTAAATACAGAAAACCTCATGAAGAAAAGGACCAAAAAGTGATTCAGGTATAGGGAAGAAGAACTTACCTGCAAGGCAAAAGTGATCAGAGGAAGCTCCATGCTCCTAAAATGAGTCCAAGAGCCTCTTCTACTCTCAGAATCTAGGAGCTGAGGTTGGTCATGCCTTGACCTTAGGCTGCTGCAAATAAATCTTGACAGTATCAAGTGAGTGACCTGCAATAACACCCACCATCACTAAGAACCCACCAGCAATCTGCTCCCACCCCCAGCTCCTTGCAAGGAACTCCAGCTAGAATTCTAGTTTTCTCTCGTCAAGCACACCAATTGCATTCCCGGCATATGTTCTTTACTCCGCAATACAATCCCAAGCTACTAATATCTCACGTTGGCACAACTTATTTGTAATTTTGAGATTTCTGCTAGAATTTGGATTAAAGATTTTTCTAAGAGAATTAAGAGTAGCCAAATTTTCTAGATACTTGTAAAATAGAAATGTCAATATTGTATTCTATGCATCGCTTTTGATTGTTCACAGTACGGAATTTGATTTTGAAAAAAATTGCAATGTTCTGGGAAATCTTGTAAGGTAGGGTCTTCCAGAGTAAGGGCTCCTTAGATGGTAAATTTGTGGATTGAAAAATAAAAACAGGGGAACTTAATCAAACAGACCATAAAATTAAGAAGAGGCAATATTAGTCTTGAGAGAATATTGTCATGCCCCATATTATTATTCACAATTAAAAAAATTTACAGATTATGCCTTTACGGAAAATTATTCACAACCTTTATATGATGAGTAAAATCATAGATGACCTTTCAACGCTACGCTTTAAGTTGATACCTGAATCATGAAAAAGGAAATGGAACTCCCTCCTTGAGGAATTCCAGGACCACACCTGAAACTTTTATAGCATTCCCCATCTGAAAATATATTGTTTTTGTTTCCTTTTTGGAAAATGCATCAGATACTTCCTTATTAAACAATATGAAAGTACATCAAGAATTTACATTGTTAACCCAGAGGATGGTCACACAGGTAAAGAATACACTGTATTTCATACACTGATTATCATTCTTCCCCATGAATATCATTTGAAATTTAGCTTTTTGTCCCTCGCAGAGTTAACCAGCAGTGTTAAGCACCTGATCCGGTGTCTGTGGGAAGAAACACCGCAATGCGAGTTCATATGCTGAAAATATAGCTCCATTTACCAAAAAAGCACGTGCCACAGCTGTTCCAAGGCCTCGCCAAAGGACTCGAAGTCCTTCTTCTTGTACACTCTTTTTGAAGCAGTCAACAATCCCAGTGTACTTGGGAGATGCATCTCCTTGTCCTTGAAGTCTGGATTTAACCACATCCAATGGATAGCAAACTATCCAACTTGCCACTCCTGCACAACCCCCTGCTGTGAGCATTGTTAATAAACTTTCTTCTGCACTTTTCCGACAACCTGGGTGAAGCCATTCTCTACTATATTCATATGTCCAGAAGTACACACCATGAGCAGGAGCATCACGAAGTACAGTAATACCAAGTCCTCTATAAAGGCCTTTCAAACCTTCTCTTTGTATGATGCCTTTTGCCTCCTTAATGGGACCAATCTTATCAGAGCTTGAAGTAGGCTTTCGAGCTGTGTTAACTTGTAAACGAATCTTGACCAGCTCCACTGGTGTAAGAATTGCAGTTTGTATAGTCCCCGCTCCTATACCTGCCAGTGCTACACTTTTATATGATGGTGGCTCATTCTTCTTGTAGTTACCATCAAAAGCGCGAGATAAAAGGGCATAAACTTGGAATGCTACAGCATTCTGCACCCGCATGGAGAGAACAAATGAAAGATTAATGCTTCACATAATTCAAACAGAACAGGAGATCCATGTATTGTCTAAAATGCTAAACCGCTAAAACAGCCTAACAATCTTTCATTGTTTTGAAAGAAGGGCATCCACTTCTGACTAGTAAAACAGAAAGACACACTCATTATTTTGCTCATCGGAGTAACCTAAACTAATGAAGCAGTAAAATATACCTTTTACAAATATTGCAAGCACTGCCACAAATGACAGAAATTAATAAGAATTGGCATGAAAATGGCATAAACAGACAACATGGAAGATGGGAAAAATTCCATTTAAAAATAACAGAAATTAATAAGAATTGGCATGAAAGTAGCATAAACAGACAACATGGAAGATGAGAAAAATTCCACTTAAAATGTGAAGGCAATAAAGTTTATGAATCCAATGTCCACATATATGCCAATGTATTGCTTGTTTGTGATGCACGCAGTCTGCATTTCAACCCACAGTCCATGGATAGGCACGGTATAAGAATGGGCAATGCCCTGCAACATATTTGCCAGCAGTAGGTCAACAAGTTGACCAACAAAATTTCTATATTCAACACATCCAAACAGCATCAAGAACTTGAGCTCTGGCCTCTATCTGTTTAACCTACAATGACAAACATGATTGAGTACCAAAGGCACAGGCTCAACTTACTTCCTTGCCCAAGTGCAATCTTGCCTCTGGAAGAACTCAGACCAGACCACCATACACAACAAAAAAGAAGGGAAATTTGGTATGTGGAACTTAGAGATGATTGTCTTAAACCAGTTATTTCCTTGCTTTTTGTTTCTTATGGTGAATGGATGGACACAAACCAGACCAGTTCTACAGTTACTGGGAAAACATGAAAAAAAATATAACAATTGATGAAATTTTTTGTAGCTCTCTCATGAATTGGCTTTTTGACAGATCTCCAACAAATATAATTAGAAATTTGCTCAGATTTTGTGTAAAACATTAAAGGCTACCTAGTTCAACCCAATCGGAAAACATGAAAAAAAATATAACAATTGATGAAATTTTTTGTAGCTCTCTCGTGAATTGGCTTTTTGACAGATCTCCAACATATATAATTAGATATTTGCTCAGATTTTGTATAAAACATTAAAGGCTACCTAGTTCAACCCAATCTAAATATTATATATGTGTGAGAGAATGATAACATCAACCTTTATAATGCATGTTGCAATTTGCTTATTTTTAATATATGAAATACATAAGCAAGATCTATGCGGTCTCATCAACCAACAGATTCTTATTTTTAACTGAATTTTAGTTATACTAATAGGTTAATAGGCTATGGTCCACCTTATTTCTAAATTTACAAGTACACGAACTTGCAAGGGTTTGCTCTGAATTTTTTAAATAATTATTTTAAATTTTTTTAATGTAGACACCAGGCAACTTGCCAACGACACCAGGTAATTCAATTCAAGTTTCTTGTTCCATTCTCACCACATACTGTAGGGTTTTTTTATAATGTGATCATCTACAATCTCTAATGTACCAAAATGATAAACAAGCATTACCTCTGTGCAAATTTGCATTAGCAGTAAGAAGTGCAACTGACTCAAATGTAGCTCAACATCAAATAGTGCATGCTCTGATCTTTTTCATCCCCAAACCCAAAATGAATCCTATAACAGGGAAAAGAGATCCTTACATCCTACCATATACAATCAGAACCAATACACCAACAAATACACCAAGAGAATTTAGTCAAATTTTCTTGTTTTTGTTGGAAGTGAAAACTCACATGCCTCTGGTTCATCAAATAATGTATCATCGCATGATCTAGTGCATGCTCTGATCTTTTTCATCCCCAAACCCAAAATGAATCCTATAACAGGGAAAAGAGATCCTTACATCCTACCATATACAATCAGAGCCAATACACCAACAAATACACCAAGAGAATTTAGTCAAATTTTCTTGTTTTTGTTGGAAGTGAAAACTCACATGCCTCTGCTTCATCAAATAATGTATCATCGCATGATCTATAGCTGTTATTATTTTGCTAGCACGAATGGATAGAGGAAACCCATTGAAAAAAATTGGACCAAAACTCATTTGGGCAGAGGGCATAACAAGTTACCTGCAAGGCAACAGATGCTAGAGGAGGTGCCATGCCCCTATAAAGAGCCAAAGGGCCTTCTGTTTTCACAATATTATTCAACAATCCTAGAGCCGAGGGTGGTGGCCTTGCCAGTGCTGTCACCTTGGGCTGCTGCAAACGAATTTTGAGAGTATCAAGAGGGTGCCCTGCAAAGACACCTGCCATCCCACCAAACCCACCTGCAATAAATTCCCGCCCCCAGCTGYTCGCAAGGAACTCGGGCCAGAACTCCATTTTTCTATCCACTCGCCCACAACTCGCATTCCCTGTTTATGGATGCTCTTATCTACAGTACAAATCCGAAGCTACAACAAAATCTCTGAGTCCACAATAAATAGAATTCTAAAATGCTTTGAACGGGGGCCGATGGATGGATTCTGACTAAGGATCCTGCGCTGATTCCCAAGGTCTAAGGATCCTGCGCTGATTCCCAAGGTCTAAGGATCGAATCTACATTCACGACGTCAAAGGATATACTGTGTCTTTCGCAAGGAAGCAAGGCACCTTAGAGTTTCAATTTTAATGACGCACAAATATTCTGGSRTCGGTGTTCAGTCCAACGCAGCACTCTGACCTATAAAGCTGTTTATACGGACAAACCTGCAACCATTACTTGGATTGCGTGGTTATATTCTCCATAAAATGCTACCCGGAGAAAAATGAAAACTCTGGTTCCTATGTTTGCCCACAACAAAATACAGAAGTTCGTGCATCAAGAAAGCGTGATTAGATTGCAAGTACAGGGATCCAGATCGGGATTAGAGAGCTCCATTATTTATGTTTCTCAAAAGGTTGTTTTAGGAGTAAGCTGACTAGGAAGTAAAAATCGGATGCCCAAAACATCTCAAATCAGATTTTATATTTGATACGATATCTGAGCTGGATTTCCATGAAAAGCTGATAAGATGTTAGATTGCCCACTCATTTAGACAGACATCTACACTCAACCAATTTGATTTTTGTTCACCCTTTTCTTCCATAAAAAATTATATTATATTTTTTTAATGAGAAATACGTAGTCGGTTACTTTAATTAAAGTAATACTTTTACTCCAAATCCTGGTATTCATTTTTTTCAAAAAAAATATATACCCAATTTTGTTAATAATATATTCATTTCAAACTTAGACATATTATTTCTAATAAATGAATTTAGATATGAAAAATAATAAAAAAAATTATAGATTATTGTGAGTTTGGAAATTTTTTGGTATTTTTTCCAATCAATTTATTCAAAATCTAATTAGGAATTGTTGGAATTGTAGATTTAGTTTGTTGAGTCTATACAATGTTAGTGTTCCAAGGTTTTTTCAGCCAGCTAAACTCATTTTAGCATTCAAAAATGCAATTTAAGTAACAGAAACTTGCAATTTCACCAATAATTATAAGCTGGATTTAGGAAAATTTTTAGGG
>JASDQU010010910.1:50464-62532 GCA_032191745.1 Picea mariana | reverse complement strand
CCTGCAACAAACTCCCGCCCCCGGCTGCTCGCAAGGAACTCCATCTAATTTTTCACGTACCAAATCTTACCAACCTGCAGATATTATTTCTCTTCAATACGACAAAACCTCTGTCCAAGCCAACCCCATCTAAGGATTCCAGGCTTATAACGACAATGGTATTCCAATATTTCCTTCACAACGCTGTGAATGGATTTCATGTCTTCTTGTATTGAGCTCCAAGTTGAATGGCCCACAAACATTCCTGACTCAGCCTTTCAGTATCGTGCAGCGATTTCGAAATCAGATGTCTGATATTAATGATTTTAACGGACCTCAAAAAACACGTACTGTATGTAAAATTGGAATCTCCTCACTGTTAAAACAGTCTGCAGCCAATCATGGGTGCCTATTTTTCCTTCCAAAGCATAAGAAAAACTTTATCTGAGTTTTAATGGAGATAATATCCGTGGATTCGATGAAGTGCTGCGCTTATGTTGGATCGCACTGTTAAATCTGATGGTGAGTGATTTGAAATAATGAAAACTGGAATCACATGTGAAGGTGGGAAGTTAGTCACAGTGGGCAGGACCACTCCAGAGTCCTTTCTGAGTGGTTTGGAAATGCTAAGCTTGCTCAGCGTTGTTCCTCACTTTCACTTTGCACAAACAATTCGATAGGTTAGTTACAGGGACTATTTATGAATATTAAATTCATATTAAATTCATTTTAACTTTTGGTTTATTGGGTATTAAACAGGGTGAAGGGCTAAAGGTATTATGGGAAATTATGGTTAATATTATTTATGTCGTATGAATAAGGATATTATAAATATTTATATAATATTTGTGGTGGAGGAGTTAACTTATGGATAAAGTTTATGGATAAGGTATCAGTAAATATATTGTTAATATTTGCCATAAGAGGTGTAAAGTTTCAATTATTGTGAGAATATAGAAAATAGTTTTATATTATTGTTTTTCATTATTGTATTTACTATTCAGCAGGAGAGATGTGTAATGTTGATGAAAGTGGTATATATTAATTTAATATAATATTTTAAAAGTTTATAAATTGTATTTATAAATTAAAAGATTAAAAATGTTATAATGTAAAAATATAAATTTAAGAAAAAAGTAATATATATATATATATATAAGTTTTTGTGAATATTTAATAATTTTGAAATTAAGATAGATATGATTAATTTTTATATGTAAATAACTATGTTCATAAAACATAATGATTTAATTAAACATTTATAAATTAATTCAGATTATTAAATGTTTGTTTTTATGACTTTTTACATGCCAATTGAAAGTAGAGCTCCATGTAGGTGTAGGTGTATTGCATGAAAGTAGAGCTCCATGTAGTTGCACTGCATAACTTTCCTAAGCAAATTACAAGGCAGCTTTTTTTTATTACCAATGAAGTTAAATGGTTAAACAAATTTAATGTCAATGAAGTTAAATGGTTAAACAAATTTAATGTGTTAAATGATGTATTTTATGACTTTTACATGCAAATCATTGTGTTGGTACAAAAAGTGGAGCTTAATGTAATAATGCTTTATGAAATTAAATATTTAAGCCGATATAGGGTTTATTTCCATGACCTTTACATGCAAATTATTGTGCAAGAACAAAAAAGTGAAGCTCATTGTACTACATATAACTTTTACATACAAGTCATTGTGCCAATATAGAAGATGGAATTTGATGTATCATATTTTATTTACCATTATATGCAAATCAAGTCATTGTGCCAATATAGAAGATGGAATTTGATGTATCATATTTTCTTTATCATTACATGCAAATCATTTTGAATACATAAAGTGGAGATCAATGTAGCTTCTTTTCATGACTAATGAAATCAAATGTTTAAGATAGGTCAATGTGTTATGTGTGATTTTTCATAAGTAATGAAGATGATGTTTAAGTGTTTTTTTTAATGATCTTTACATTTGAATCATTAATCTTGGTGTAGTTGTTTTTCATCACCAGGTTACATGTAAATCATTTTGTGGATACATAAAGTGGAGTTTGATGTAGTTTATTTCATGAGTAATGAAGTTAAAGATTTAAGCAAGTTTAATGTGCATAGTAATGTTTTTCGTGACCTTTATATACAAATCACTATTCATGTATAGAAAGTGGAGCTTAATGTAGTTGTTTTCGTGATCTTTACATGAAAATCACTATGCAAGTATAAAAATGGAGTTCAATGTAATTGTTTGTAATGATTTAAAATGTTGATGTTAGAAACTATATTTTGATATGTTGTTAGAGTAATGGGGGAGGGATCCTTGCACCATGAGTATAGAGCCTCTTGTCGCATCTATTGCTCCTTCGTATCATTCTAGGCAATCTCAGTGCTTTGGAAGTACCCTAAGACATAGCCTCTCTCCCCATCCCTGCTCCTTCAACTCACTTTAAGTAATCTCCACACTTTGAAAGCACATAATGACATAGGGTCCAGGTTAATTTGTTCGAAAAAGCATTTTAGTAGCTAGGCTACAATTCTTAGACCAAGACTTATAATCACAAGTTCCCAAACACTTGTTTCGATCATTTCTAAGAATGAGAAGCCACCTAAAGAGACGTGATTAAGAAAACAATGGATGGGGGCCTGTAATACCTAATTTCAAGTTGAACAATAATAGATGGAAACCCAACCCAAGTACAACAATGCCCTATTGTTTGATGTGGGCATTAATTTCAATCATTCATTAATTTATATGGATCTTATGAATGGTTTTGGCTCCATGTGCCTTCATGACAATTCATGACAAATCACTATGGACTTTATGGCTATATTCCAAGTGCATTATTTTTTGGCAATGTGACTTTATTGTACACCTCAGTTGTGCTTTTAATAGACTATATGGTATTTTATTATAGCTATATGGTTTAAATTGCATTAAAAAATTTAGTCTTATGCATTTCAAAAGAACAACTTCACTCAACAATGGGGTGCAAAATAATGAAAGAGAATAATGAGTGAACACACTATTGTCAAATACAATAGATAATAGAGTCAACATTTTCATAGTTCAGTATATGTTGATTGGTTTAAGTTGTGTTAAAAATTTAGTCGTGAATGTGTTTCAAGCAACAACTTCACTTTGTACCAAAGCACAAAATAATGAGAAAGAGGACAAAGGTTGAAGTTGTTCATTCAGTGTTTTAATTCTCATTATGCTGTGCCTCGATGCTAAGAGAATTTGTTTACTTAAAATGCATCAATCTAAAATTTTTAATGTAGTTTAGACCAAAAATATATGGCAATATGTTGAATTGCAAAAGTCTCCATTATACAATTTATGTTATTTAACAATAACTTGGTTTCACCATGAACCTCATTTTTAATTATGAGGATGTGTGGCACCTTACACTTCTTCTCTATAATACAATAAGCAACATATATTATATTGTTTATATTAGGTAGTTATATAAACTCTTTAACAAGATGTTCTATTTTCACATATATCAATTCTTCTCTATAATACAATAAGTAACATATACTATATTTTTTATATTAAGTAGTTATATAAACTTTTTAGCAAGATGTTCTATTTTCACATATATCAATTTAAATGTTAGTATTTATCATTTATTAAAAAATAAAATACCATATAGTATAACTAAATTATCATATTTAATATTATTTAATGATTATGATATTTTCACTTTAAAAAATATTAATATTAATCAAAAGAATATGATAATTTTTATTATTTTAAAAAATATATATACTTATTAATAATTATAATATTTTTACTATTTTATCATTAAAGCAAACTAGTATATACACTTAAAAAACATTTAAAAATAATAATAATAATAAACTCTTAGTTAACTTTGAAGACAATTTTATAATAAATATATTATATGACAATTATTATGATCCTTACTTATCAAAGAATGATGAAATCATTTTCATTTTCCACTTTCCATTCATGCCTTCCCTCAGGAACTATGACTTTCTATAATGAAAGTATTGGTCCCCAAGACCACTCTTTATCAATAAGCCTTTAAGTTATTGGGACCTTGTATGTTTTAATTCATTTAAAATTGTAAGGGGTGGGACCTTGTATCTTTTGATCATGCCAAGTTGTTAGTGATGTACCTAGTAAATATTAAAAACATTAATCTTTGATTTATTTGATGATTCTGTCTTAGAGATTGAGATTGTTGTTCAATGAAGAATAGTAGAAAGTGGCACTCCTACAAAAGCAATAGTTTCCTTCGCAATAATCAAAACTTAGGAAGATCCTTGAAATGCACGCATTCCTTACTATCTAATCACGTAGGTGATTCAGTTATAGGTTATTCGTTATCATCTCTTCTTTATGTATCTATCTCGTTTAGAATAAAAATTTATTTCATAACATAGCCCATTATGGATCTATTTCTTCATTTACTTTAAAAGGAAAGATAAAATTAAAAGCTTTCAAAAAATTTCACATGGCATGGATGAAATTAATAGAAACGCAAATAACATCTTTAAGTCTCAATTTGCACTAAGTGAAAGTAATAAATTATTTTTAATTGATATTGTATTAGGTTTATATCAATTTCATTTTTAATTTTCTCATTTTAGCAATGACAATATGTATTTACAAATGCAATAAGTAATAACCAAGACCATGTAACATAAAATAAAGTTATTTAGTGGTGTTGGCATTATTGTGTGTAATTTAATGTATAAGATGATTAAATAGCACTTAACAATGGGTTGAATCCACTAAAGTAGACATAAATAAAATGTGAGTGGTAAGTTAAAAAATCATTTCCAAGCATTAAATGAATGGAATAATGGAGAGGAAAGGAGAGGCAAACCTTGAGGAAGCCCCTTGTATAATTGGCCTTGGAGAGAGTAAGAAGATGAGGATTCAAGTGTAGAATCAACCTCATAATGAGTATGCACATACTGACAACTAAATACCAATTATAATATTTACGAGCAATGTCAGTATTACAAACAATTAGTCCATAATCACATTCAAAATAACTCATAAACCATTTGACAACTTTATAGGGGTGGTGGGGGAGATAGTGAAAAAATTGTATTATCACTAGTTGGAAAACTGAAAATAAAATTAATACTTCACCTTAAGGAGTATTGGAAGTGGCATCCAATACTCTCTATTTGGGTGGTTCTATCCTCTTTAAGATTATCTCTGAATTTGGAGTGATTTTGGTAACATCTTCCTTATCAAATGAGGGAGAATTTGATAGCATAAAAAACATGAATCTCAACAAAAAGGATTGAAGAAATAGGGCTTCATGATCCTTGGAAAAATTCTTGCAACATAAAATTGCACTCCTTTGAACTTGTTGAAATTGCGGAAGGAAGCCTTAATTTATACATTTCCTAAATCCATTTTGGCTTCAAAATGGATCTTGAATGTCAAATTTTCACCCATGTAATTGTATTTACACTAGAAATAGCCATGTATCTCTCAATTGAGGGAATTGGTTTGAATGGTATCGGTGTTCATTGACCAAATTAACGACTCTTGAAGTGACCATTGCATTGAATGGGCCATGGAAAATGGGGAGATATTATTGTAACAATAATTTTTTGGTTCGTGAAGGATTTCATGTGCAACTACGCACCATATGCAAAAGGGAGATGTGGCTTAGTTATTCAAATGGTAAAATGGGAAGTTGAATTTTGATCCTTATGTATAATTGGTCTATCTTTTGTGGTTTTTTAGCATATAAATCACTTTAGGAACTGATTCGTAATGCATTTGGTATGAAACACTTAATTGTTGCAAGTAGGAAAAAGTGGCATGATAACATATCCCTCTAATGTGTGAGGTTAGTAGAGCATCATATAGAAGAAATGCATCATGTATTTCTATAACAAGTTTGAGAGAGAGTCAGATTGAGGAAAATCCCTACTAGATAGAGAAAGGAGGCCACCTACAAACAAACATGGAAGGTGACATATATATGCAGTGTTTTCAAAATGAGGTAGGCGTACATATGTGTGTGTAATAGTCAAGTCAAATACAATATGGGATCGTGGCTATGTAAGATGGTACACATGAATCCATGTCATACCACATCGTGTAATAGTCATGTCAAGGAAAATATGGGACCTAACTCTTTAATATGGTACATATGAAGCCATGTTCTAAAAATGAATGATGCTTCTACCTTTAAACACGTGATGGGAAAATGTTTTTTTGGTGGGGGTATAGAACTACAATAAAGGAGCAATATTGTGATGGAAGGGTTAGAACATGTAAAGAGCTCATTGAAGTTAAGCCCAAGTTGGAGGCTCACTAGAGAGGAGCTATACATGTCCATGGTATTCAACTGGATTTGGAACAATAATATCATTATGTGCAAATCTCTACAATGCATAGATGATCTAAAAATACCACATGAGTTCTGATACCAACTTGATCCTTAAATATCAACAAACTCTGATACTAATTCAACTTGAAAATCCTTAGATGCCAATTAAATCATATGCAGATACTAAAACATCTGACCAGATTCAGGAATATAAATGAAGATCACTTGAATATTTGCAAAATATCATGTGAATATCTTACTTATCCATAAAATTCATTAATATTGGTGAATAACTTGAAATGTAAATGAGATGACACAACAAAAAATAAAAGAACTCAAATACATATGTAAATGGAATACATCACTTCATCTTCAAAGTCCCTTTAAATAGCATGATTGTTCTTCATAATCTCAAAATTCCAAATTACATTACAATATAGGCTTACAAAAACACAATTTTGAATAGACTCTAAAAATCCACTACTCAAATGTAGAAACAGTGTACACCTTTGAATTCTTGGTGAAAAATCGTGCAAAATTGATATAAAATACTTGAAATTTTGTCAAGGTACCCCTTGGCATGCTTTATGGTGTTACCTCAATGCCTTGTACCTTCAACAAGCATTATGAGGAAAAAACCCACATTAAATTGTGTGATGCATTGGGTTACACACCATTAAATAGGCTCGGTCCTATCTAACCATACTTGAATTTGTTGGCAACTTAACTCTAAATATAGAGGAATCGTGTTAAATGTGGAATTGTTGGTACAAAGGTTAAAACCCCTACTAAAATAATGGAGGTCGGGGTTCTATTCCCCGTGATCTTGGCATATTCGGTGGTTAGTTGGTTATATATATATATATATATATATATATATATATATTAACATATTTGTTATACAGTTAATATATAACTATACACATAGTTTAAAACCTATCGCATATGGTTGAGCTCCTTGTGCTTTGGATTGTGGTTACATGAAATATAATAGACGGGGGTTGGGGCTAGTCCTCGGACCCTTTCCCTCTCCACATGAAACTTAATTTAAATTTAAATACAATCTGAAACATAATATTGTTAAGTTCCATCATGTGGCATGTTGGTTGGGGAGGCTTTTTTAAGACTTGGTGGCTATGGAGATCATGGGGTTGAACCCTGTTGAGTCCAAAATAATTTTACACAACCTTAACCATTACTGGCCAATGAGGGTTTTCCGCATGGTATCCTCTCATTGGATAACATGTGCCACATGTCAATACGTCATAGGGATTTTACACAATCTTAACCATTATTGGCCAATGAGGGGCTGCCACATGGCAACCTCTCATTGGCTAACCTGTGCCATGTGTCAATACGTCATTGGACCACTTGGATTCCACTTGTAAACATGTGATTGGACCACCTATATTGCCTAGTCATCTTCCACATCACTTGTATGTTCATGTGCCACATCAACATGCCACGTGTCACCCTCTGGTGGTGTCATGTGGCACCCTTATTTTTCCTGGTTTGACCAAACATTAAACAGTCACAACTTTTGCATATGAGCTTTGTTTAATATATATATATATATCTGTTAACATATTTTTTATATGGTTAATATATAACCATACACATAGTTTAAAACCCCTCGCATATGGTTAAGCTCCATGTGCTTTGGACTGTGGTTACATGAAATACAACAGACGAGGGTTGGGGCTATTCCTCAGACCCTTTCCCTCTTCACATGAAACTTTATTTAAACTTAAATACAATTTGAAACATAATATGGTTAAGTTCCATCGTGTGGCATGTTGGTTGGGGAGACTTTGTTAACACTTGGTGGATATGGAGGTCATGGGGTTGAACCCTGTTGAGTCCAAAATAATTTTTCACAACCTTAACCATTATTGGCCAATGAGGGGCTGCTACTACATGGAAACTTCTCATTGGCTAACATGTGCCACTTATCAATAAGTCATTGGAATTTTACACAACCTTAACCATTACTGGCCAATGAGAGGTTGCCACGTGGTAGCCTCTCATTAGCTAACATGTGCCATGTGTCAATATGTCATTGGACCACTTGGATTCCACTTGTAAACCCATGATTGGACAACATGTATTTCCTAGTCAGTTGCCACATCACATGTATGGTCATGTGCCACATTAGCTTTCCATGTGTCACCCTCTGGTGGTGCCATGTGACACCCTTATTTTGCTTGGTTTGACCAAACTTTGACCAACCATAAATTTTTCATACGAGCCATGTTTGATGCACCATTTGCATCGTTGGAAAGATGACGATGATCTCTACGTAATGATTTCATTTTTAGATGATTTGAGATGGTCAAATTTTGAGAATTTATGGATCCCCTAGGACCTTTGTGAGCATTCCAGATCCTCCTAGACCTCTGTGACTGTTCCTTAGATCCTCCTAGATCACACCTTCCCATTGAAGAACTTTTGGACCTCCAAAAGTATAGATACTCAACAACTTAGTGATGATAACTCTAACTCAGTCTTCCATCTTACTAAAATGTTATGATCAGTAAATTAGTGATGAAGCTTCCTCACTCTTCCATCTTGCTTATTCTTTTGGAATTAAGTCTTCAATTTGGTTCTTTGATATTAGGTACTATATCAGTGCACGTATGTCTACTTCTCTAGAATATAGCTCTAACTCTGGCCTCTAGCACTGTAGCTAATATGATATATATAGCTCTAGTTATGGCTTATAGATTTTCAAACTACAAAATTCTTGTTCATTGAATCTCTGCAATACTTGTATCATGTATTTCAACATCCACTCATATCTCCTTCTGTCAAAGATAGTCTATCTCGACCAATATGAAACCAATTCGAATGGTGATATATGCCTTCCCATTTGGACTCTTTGCTTTGTTGTATTTGTATAATTCCCTGAATGAATACTATGTCAATTGTCGCTTCTTCCATGAAAAAAATTATTCTTGTATTGTTATCACCTGTAATTGCCTTGCTTATGTTCAAGGTATACATCCATATGAACATGAAATATTATTTAAAGATGCCTATAGCATGCACCTTTATATGCCTCTTAAATGTTTCTTCCTCACTTGTCCAATATCATACATCCTTCCTGCTTGGATAACGAGCACTAACTCATCACAACCATAATAAATATTGAAACAATACTGCTGACCAAGTTAACCACTCCCTTAAATTCACAATCTTCGCCATTCATTGTTGCAGTAGCCAACCATATTCCACATATTAGTAATAAACTAAACAACAAATTGAATATATAGATGTGAAAGAGAATGAACCATCAACATATATTCCCTTCTTAACAGGAACAACATCAACCAAAGGACTTGTTTTGCTTCCAACCATAGGTTGTATATCTAGATCTTGGATACTAGCATTAGCTAGCATGTGCCATGTAGTGACAACTATCAAATTTGTCTTCATCTGATTAGCTCTCACAATGAACTCAATCTCATCCTTGAAAAGATGATACATGTTTTGTTTCCTATAGAAAATGGCCTTCCTGTCATACAAGTATGGACTTCCCAAAACTATCCCATAAATGTCAATTGGAACAACGTCTAACTCTACCTCCTCAATGAAACTGGATGTGATTGTGAACCGTAACTTGCATTTATTAGTTACCTGTACCTAAACATTATCACAGATCCATCCCAAAGGATATGGTCTTGGATGAAGCCTAGTTTCAGTTCCAAAATTTTGAACAACCTACTCTGAAATAAGATTCACTTATGATCCATTATCAACAAGTCTATCAATCTTAGTGTTCTTTGAGATAACTCGTAAATGAAACAGTTCTTTTTTTTTCCTTCCATCAAGGATTACTTTAGACTTTGCAAAAGAAATGCATGAATTGAAACTTGCAAAAGAAGATTTACCTTTGATGCCCATAGTTGTAACCTTGGTTTCATCCTCGAAATTTGATCCAAGATCTTGTACTATGGTCGTGGTATTCTTATTACCTTTTCTAGGCTGAGCCCACTTCGACTTCAATTCTAGATGCAACTTCCAACACTTTGCCTCCTCATTTCCTTTCTTCTTGCAATGAGAACATGTAGGTTTCTGTTCTTCTTTCTTCTTCATTGTAGTTGTCTTCTTGAAGTTATGTGGCTTCTTTCATTGCTTCTTGAATTTATGTGGCTTCCCTTTGCCTTTACCTTTAGTTCTATTGGTCTTCTTTTGATCCTCGTACATTTCATCCACCATGGTCTTCATTTACATGAATGCAAAAAAAAATGTCTCTTCAGTACCGAAAGGATTTGGATTAGAAGAATATTTGTCTTTTGTTTGTTGAGATTTGTGTACCTTGGGAAGTGGTCCCCTTGTGGTTTTGAGTCTCTAACCACAAGTGGGAAATACTTTGGTACTATGTACCTTGTACTTGATGTCTAATTCAACTTTGACTTAACTTAAGTCAAAAAGTTGAATTTTTGTCACTTAGGCAAAAGTGACTAATTATTCAATTTGTGGGTGAATGAGGGGACATAAAGTGAACTTAGGGAACTTAACCCAAAGTGGTTTTGTGAGTGATATTATTGTGGGATGAGCTCAACCTTTGATTAGAGAATCGATGGAGATATATTAGCCATCTGTCTCTTAGGTTTCCTTATGGAGGTTCAAGAGGGGCGCATAGGGCCAAGAGAGGCTCATTCACTCTTATGTTCACTTGGAGAGGAAGATGAGAGCAGTGGAGATGAGGATGGAAGAATTGGATGAGGGTTTCAAGGGCACCTCCTTCCATGGAGGGATCTAGGAGGCTTTGGCTTCCATTGTTTTGTGGTGTTGATGCTTGCTTGGAGGAGGACACACTTATAGCAGGGAGGACTTGCACTTGTCAGATTGCATTGAGGAGGGTTTTGTTGGAGAGGTAACACATAAGGTCAGACTTGTGTGTAAGGGTTTCTTCTACAAATCTTCTAGCAACAAGGGTGCAAGCATTCAATGGGATAGAGAAACAAGGGAGAAGGGCGCACCATGCTTGGGTGCATTTACCTTATGGAACTTGGATAACAACTTGAGAGAGGTTGCCATTGTATCGGGTTCTTTTGTTTCATGTACTTGTAGTATCTCACATTCTTTACATCACATATATAGACTTATATTCCAAATTGGCTTTCCCTAGGGGGGGTTTTTGTCCAAGGTCGTGTTGACCAAAAACCTTTATGTCCATTTTCATGTATGCTAGAGTTTAGAACAACATTATTTCAGTTGTAAATATCTAGAGGTGTGTTACATATTTAAGGCATGCATGTATTAACCTATTGGCTACTAAAACTACATGCTAGAGCACCTTAAAAGGTTATGTAACCATAACAAAACAACAGTAAAGTTCTTGAACAATTTGTTGTTATAAAACAACAACAAAGACTTGTGTGATAGCAAAACATTAGAATCTTAGAGCCAACTCGAGGTCAAAGTGCAAGATACTAGATCTAATAAATAAGAAGAACAGAAATAAAATGCTAGGAATGGAAAAATAATAGTAATATAACCAGCATAATCATCCACAATAACACAGAAATAATATGAGAACAACAACTGAAATAACACTTTGATTCAGAAAGAAATGTTCACAGGCCTCTTTGAGGGGGCAACCTCCAATCGAGCAGCGCTCTGTTACAATAATCTCCAAGATAGGGTTTTCATACCCTCGACCCTTATTTATACTAAATATGTCTATTAAGAGAAGCATCTAGAGGAAGATCCTTCTAGAAGTGGAAGCTTCTATTAGGTCTTCTTACATCCGCCTTATTCTATTTT
>JASDQU010010910.1:25587-38747 GCA_032191745.1 Picea mariana | reverse complement strand
AAAAAAAATTGACCAACTTCTAGTTTTCTAAAAATGATTCACCCAAATTCTATACAATAAAATTATCTTACCTTCAAAATAACACAAATTTTATAGAAATTATATAAAATCTTTAGAAATTTGAATATTTTTACAAAAATATAACAAAACATTTTATAATTTACATATTAAAGATTAATAAGATGGGTCAAAGTTTCTACATTTTAAAATATTTTTTCATCCTTCAAATTATCTCTAACAAACTTCCTATAATAATTACAAAATTAAATTAAATTAAAAAAACTAAGTATATTTAATTTCATTCCTTTTTAAAAATAACAATCACAATAACCATCATTATATTTATATATAATTTTTTGAAAATTGTACACTCTAGCTCCATAAAGAGTTAGAGTAAGACTTGTATACGTAAGGAAGACAGTGACTTCATTTTGCTTTATTTTTCAAACCAGATGACTCAAACTCTATTAAAAAAAAATTAAAAGTATTATTTTATGTTATGAATAAATTTATATATAAATAAATATTTTATGCAAACTCATATATACTGATTATTTTAATAAGGATTTGTCCTAATAACACTTATCAACTTTAACATTTTTTAGTAGGAAATTACTCGATATATATTAGGGATATATATCATTTACAATCACAGTAACCAGACTAGCTCATAGCAGCCATTACATATTCGTCCCGGAGATCCAGCCAAATTTGACTTCTAGACCTCCTCCCAACCTTGAAGAAAGGTACTGTCTTACCAATCGCGCTGTCTCACCGGACTATCAACCTTAACACTTCAACCTTAACACTTACACCTCTCCAATTCTTTAGATTCTAAAATCTACTTTTAGTTTATTAAGTTCAAGGAATATTTGTTGCTTTTGCAGATAAAGACATTCCCCACTAAATTACACAGAGACCTATTATATAATTTGTCCGTACTCGGAAGTGTCGTTATCTCCTTTTTTGTTTTGTTATTTCGAAATAATGCTCTAATTGTACGGTATCTCCGCTCTGAAATAGCACTTTAGTTAATCCTTAAAGTCCTTATCTCAAATACTCATAAAATATTCGGTTCTGTTTTAATAATGTAGTTAAGATCTTCCCTGATTTAAAAAACCTTGTATATCCTTATCTTAGGAACGTTAATTCATAAAATAATTAATAACAAAAATTAAATAATAAACAATTATAAATGTTAATGGCTAAAAAAAATTTAAACAATCCATCCATTTATTTTTAATATATAAATTTTGGTTAATTTAACTAAAATAACTATAAAATCTTTAGTTATATTTTTTGATTTCTAAAATTTTTATATAATTTAAAAAAAAAACAATAAATTTAACTAACTTAAAATAAATTTATCATTAATTTATTTATTTAAAAAATAAAATAAAAAATTAATAAATATTTTTTTTAAATGAAATTAACAAATAAAATGTGGTAAAATAAACTTCATTTAATAATTTCTTTTTTATAACTTGAATCAATATTATTCCATTAAAAAACATAAACACGTGATATCATTTATGTGAGATTTTAGAAATTAAATATAATTTTAATATTTAAAAAACATAAACACGTCATATAATTTATGTGAGATTTTAGAAATTAAATATAATTTTAAATATTAAAAAATCTTAATTTTCAAAAAAAAATTATAATTTAGTATAATGTCATTCTGTTAGCGACATTTCTTGTCTTAGGCACAAGAGTATTCGGGTCTGCAAGTTGCACAAGAAGCGCCCTAGCGCAACGCGGGAGAATCTCTTGTCCAATCACAAATCAAGCGAGCGAGCAGTCTGATTTCAACGGCAAGGATCAATTGACAAAGCAGATCGACAGTCATCGGGTTTTCGGGGCTGTCAAGTTGCCTGAGATTTAGCACGAAGGGTAGCGCCCATAGTTCAGGGAAAGTCTGGGTCGTCCGATCTAATTGGGACAGGTGGCGACCAGTCGGCATATCGGGGATCGGTGTTTCGGGAGACAAGGAGCCTCCCATTCTTTACAGCTGAAATCGTCGATCGGCGAAACGCCAAAAGCACCTTTAGAGCCGAGCCCACAGTCTTAGCACCAGGTCACATCAAGCGAGCCTGTAAATGGGGGAAGCCCCCTTTATAATAACAAATACTATCTGGGTCGTTCATCTGAAGGACACGTGGCGCACATCCGTGTCACGTCAGCTTTCGGGAGTTCGAGGGGTAAGCGTTCCTCATCATTTCATTTCTCGAAACCTCGAACCCCGAAAAACCGAAAGCACCTTTGAAGGTAGGTGTAGGGTCACGGCCCGTGGTCACTTGGGAAAGAAAGGACCTATGCAAAAGGGGGCCAAGGGTGTCGAGCCTAGTCGCCGAAAGGATGATCGTGATCTCCATGCGCCATCTGATCCGACCTCGATCCTGGTTTTCGCCTAGAGTAAATGAAGATGAGAAGGGGTGGTTGAAACCTCTCCTCAGGCATTAAGTGTAAAGTATGGATAATTTGGCAAGCGGTCTACTCGAGAGGGTCCTGTGTACCCACTTTTCTGAAGAAGCCATGCCGAGTCCTCGACCAACCGGAGGAGGTTTGCACACGCTAGCCCAGCACTTAATGGCTCAGCTACTCCCTTTGCAAGAGCCATGCGCAGTTAAGGTGGCGTCTAACAAAGAATACCCGCCCGATTTTGGCTGAAAGGACACCAAGCCTGAAGCGACTGAGCAGGCCTCTATTGGGCGATTTTCTCTGAGTATATGAACTCAGTCTTTGTATTTTGAAAAGTATCGATGGTTGAGCAAGGCTCCCAGTGGTAAACTTTAATGAAGCACTGTTTTCCTGGTTATGTTTGGACTCTTGAGACTTCTTGTCTTATGAATGTCAGTTTTTCTTTCGCGTCTTTGTTTACACTGTGTTAGAACGGCTCAGAATTGGAGAATCCAGTCAAGCGGTAGCTGTTATAGGATGATGTAGAGTTTGATCACTGTTACAGTTGCACTGTTTCTAATCAGTCCCTGTGATTTTCTTAGCGCTGAACGACTTAGAATTGGAGAATCCAGTCAAGTCCCCCCTCTCAGTTCCTCGAAGCTCTGAACCAGAGGATCTCGCATTCAGAGTTTTTCTTCTACAAATTACTGAAAGGCTTGTTGCCTGAGGTAGTTTGTCCACTCCCCTCACCAAGTCTTCAACCTACTCATTTTCAAATCAACCCGCTGACTGAAGTTAGATCAAGACCTCCTTTGTTCCTTGCATACCGGACCCTGTCCCTGAGTTTGAGTGATATCTTCCTGAGTCTCTACCTATTTGATCACCCATTAAAAACTACCGTGACATAAAAAACTGATGGGTGTCGGGCTCTTCTCCTGCTGCAATCCAGGAGTGACTTCCGTCGCCAACATTTCGGGCATCGTTGCTTGGGACGAAGTTGAAAATTTTCCTTGGGATTGAACGACATTGAGCCTCTGATTCTGAAGGTGCATCAGGTGTCAGAGCCTTTGAAGATTTCTACTGTGCACATGGTGACTCCATTGTGACGACTCCACTGTGACGAACCTGTTGTGGTAATTGTGGCTTTCAAAGGTAGACACACGCGGTCTCATCCACAGCTACCTCTAGCTACACCTGAAACTGATCCGGAGGTGGTTCTCAGGAAAGGAAAGGCCTCTGAAGGAGAAACTATCGTCGTCGAACCAGGTAATCCACCATCTGCTTCTGTAAGAACTCCATTTTCTCTTCTTCAGTTTCCTAGCAGACCGCTTTCGGAAGTTTCCCGTTTCTTGAATTTCGGGAGTGTTCCTATTGAGGTTTCCCCCCCTGGTCCGAGATTATAGGGAGAAATCCTTGTCACTCTCGTTTCTCCTGAAGCTACACCTTGGCATAGACCCAGGACCACAGAAGATTTCCCCGCTCCTGGCTTTACCGCTCCTCCTCTTGTTACTRTTGTCGCTTCTGCGCGAAGGGAAACATCAGCCGACTTAAGCTCGCTAGCCTTCTCCCTAAATCCCCTATTGTTTCCCACTCCCCTTAAAAGTTCATCCCYGGTATCCTCTTTTCGAGCTCCTTCTCCTCCCAGTTCTCCTCCACATAATAGCCTTATGGCAGGAGAAAATCCCCCCATGACCAGAATTGAGGTTATAATAGCTACTAGGTTTGCTCCTCTTGTCTTACCTCAGCCTCTCAATGACCTCCCAGCAGATGGATACCTTAAGCAGCTACCCAAGTTTACAGGCGAGGGGGACATAACTGCAGAAAAACACCTAGAAGCCTTTTACACTTTCACGGATGATAATGTTATCATGCACGCAGACGTATGGATGAGGATTTTTGTCCATAGTCTCCAAGGAGAGGCTAAAAAAATGGTTTAAGGCCCTGCCCCCTGGATCTATTGATGGGATCGAAGCTTTAGATAATGCCTTTTTAAGACAGTGGGGAGATAAAAAAGATTTCATGTATTACATGACAGAGTTTGGGTCTTTGAAGAGAAAAGAAGGAGAGTCTGTCTCCGACTTCTCCAAGAGATTTAATAAAATGTACAACAAAATCCCTGCTGAGATAAAACCCTTCGAAGCCTCTGCAAAGATCACTTATGCTAGCACCTTTGATCCCGATTTCTGCCTCTTGTTGAAGGAAAGAAGAGCCACTACTCTGGCCCATATGCAGGATGCAGCCGTGGAGGTAGAATCTAATATATTGGTTGTTGACAGACTCTGGAACACTGCTAGTAGAAACATATCCAGGCAGAGGCCTGAAGCTTCCTCGTCCAGTACCTCTCCCTTTCCCCTTCAGACAGATGAGACAGCTAGGGTACTAAAGTCACTTTCTGCTAGAATGGAAAGGTGGGAGTTGGAAGGGAAGCCCATGTATAGAAATCCCCAGAATGCTAATGGTAGAGGTTTTAGGAGACCTAATAACAATGGACCACAGGCCTTCCCAAGGGAACCAAAGGGGAAAGACAGGGAAGATCAAAGGATCCAAACCCCTCTCCAAAATAACCTGGTTACTCATGAGGGAGGGGAGGAGATAGACGAGTTTGACCCTGAAATTCACCGTGCTGAAGAAACTCCTCCTTTTCCCCATTTGACTCAGTCTACATATGAAGAATCCCTGATGAACATTCAAATTCATGAGTTAGGTAAAGGAGAAAAGGTCGGTCACACCTCTAATAGATACAATGTTAGGTCAAGAAAGAAAGAAAGAGACTTTGACAGCCAAGACCAACCCCTCATAGCAGAAAGGCCTACTAAGTCTGCAACAATCACTACTAAAGAAAAGAAAGCTCAGAATGCTTCGTCGACGGTCAAAGAACCTGTACCTGAGGTAAGGGAAGCTCCTAAGACGTTTTCCTCCTTTAATTTTGAGCATGAAATTCAAAAGATCAGAATTCTCGTTCCCCTCTCAGAGCTAGTTAAAAATGAGGACTTCAAAAGATCCCTCTCCAAGTTGCTGCAATCTGAATCCCCCCAACCTCCCTCTGACTCAGTGAACCTTCAAGATGAGAAACCGGTTGTCATCCTAGGTCCCATGGTAGAAGACAGAGATGATTCGTCCCCTCCCTTCTACACCTCCCTGAACATACATGATAAAGTGTTGCATAATTGCGTCATGGATTCAGGAGCTTCCCATAACCTTATGCCCAAAATAGTAATGGAAGAGTTGGGACTGGAGGTGACAAAAGCTTATCATGATTTGTATTCTTTCGACTCAAGAAGAGTGCAGTGTCTAGGAGTCATCAAATACCTCGTGGTTTCTTTGTTTCAGCTGCCCATGAAGAGTGTGGTCATGGATATTATGGTAGCTGATGTTCCCCCCAAGTTTGGCATGTTGTTGTCAAGGTCTTGGATTAAAAGACTTGGAGGAATGTTACAGATGGATCTCACATATGCCACCATTCTGGTCTTTGGAGGGGAACACAAGAGGTTGTACAGAGAAGCCCAGCTAGCCTATATTGTCAGCGATGAAGCAAACCCCACTAACCACCCCATCTTTGCACTTGACACTGACTTAGGGTCTAGTTTGTTACAGATCACTGGAACTCCTGAGGTCCCTTTACAGATAAGAAAGAAGCCCATTCTTAACCAGCAGATACCTCCTCCAACCACCTCTGTTTGGAAGATGTTCTTTGACAGAGCTTCCTCCAATATAGGCGCAGGCGCTAGAGTGATTTTCATATCGCCTTGTCAAGAGACCATATCCCTATCATACAAGCTGGAATTTGAAACTACCAACAATGTGGCGGAATATGAATCTCTTGTTCTGGGTATGAGGGCTGCAAAAGAAATGGGAATTGAGGAGGTGTCAGTGTTCGGAGATGCATAATTGATAATCCAACAGGTCAGGAACGTTTATCGGCCCAAGCATCCTCGGGTCAGGAGTTACAGAAACGAGGTATGGGACCTGATTGATAATTTCTTCTCAGCTTTCAACATTACTTTTATCCCAAGGGAAGAAAATGCCTTGACCGACTCCTTAGCAGTCTCGGCTAGTCTGTTCAAGATCCCTCTGCCGCCGAAGATCCATTGTGAGGTCGAAATAAGATATAGGCCATCCATCCCAGACAATGTAAATCATTGGGAGATATTCAAGGACGATCTTGAAATTAAAATTTTTCTTCAGTCCATCGATGAGTTTTCGGCATTGCATATCGATCAAGATCCTGATCCCGAAGGTGACCCTCCCTCTGAGGTATTCTTGAATAAAATTGTTAATCACCAGATTATTCAGCGGCCTAGCAATCACATTCCAAGGGGACTAGTCCCTTTAGAAAGACTGTTCGACAAGATTGATGTGGCAGTAAAGGGTAGTGTTTCAAATAAAGATGCTGAGACAGCCAAATGCAACATTGGTACACAGGAGGAGCCTAAGTTTGTCAAATTATCAAGTAGCCTGACCAATGAGCAAAGGGCGGAATATACTGAGTTACTAAAGGAATTCGCTGATGTGTTTGCGTGGGCCTATGAAGACCTCAAGACTTATGACACATCTGTCATCGAGCACAAGATCCCACTGAAAGAAGAGGCTAAGCCATTCAGGCAGAAGCTGAGACAAATAAATCCCATGTTGCTACCTGTCATGGAGAAGGAAGTGAAGAAATTGCTAGATGCCCAAATTATCGTCCCCTTGAGATTTTCCGAATGGGTGGCCATTTTGGTCCCAATAAGGAAGAAAAGTGGAGAAATTAGAGTTTGTGTTGATTTTAGGAACCTAAATAGGAGCTCAAGGAAAGACAATTACCCCCTGCCCAATATGGAACAAATACTGCAGAGGGTAACCGGTGCATCTAGGATATCCATGATTGATGGCTTTTCTGGCTATAATCAGATATCAATCATACCCGAGGACAGAGAAAAAACGGCCTTCACCACTCCTTGGGGCACATTCATGTATGCCAAAATGCCTTTTGGATTGATGAATGTAGGGGAAACATTTCAGCGATCCATGGACATAGCCTTCATCGGGGAGAAAGATAAGTTTGTGGTGATCTACCTGGATGACATAACAATCTTCTCCAGGTCCGACATGGAGCATTGTGGTCATCTGAGAAAAGTTTTTTTGAAGTGTCGTAGGTATGGCCTATCCTTAAATCCCAGAAAATCTTTGTTTGCTATGAAGGAGGGGAAGCTATTAGGCCATATAGTATCAGAAGAAGGGGTGAGGATTGATCCTAGCAGGGTAGAGGCAATTCAAACCCTGTCACTTCCTAGATCCAAAAAGGAAGTTCAGGCCTCTTTAGGGAAGATCAATTTCTTGAGGAGATTCATCTCAAATTTTGTTGAGTTGGTGAAACATATCACAGCCATGCTCAGGAAGGGAAATGAAGTAAGATGGACCACTGAACCCAGGGAATCCTTTACCCAAATAAAAAGGGCATTAACTGAGGCACCTGTGCTGGTCAGTCCTGACTATTCCAAAGGATTCCTAATTTTCTCTTTCGCTTCTTTTGATACAATAGCGGCAGTCTTGTTGCAGAAAAATGAGAAAGGGCGAGAACAACCCATTGCCTTTTTCAGCAAGGCATTAAGAGATGCAGAGGTCAGGTATGAAATCATGGAAAAACAGGCCTATGCCTTAGTAAAAGCTCTCAAAGCTTTCAGAGTCTACGTCTTGCACTCAAAGGTGACCACATACGTTCCTTCGACCTCTGTGAAGGACATCCTTGTATAGCCCGACATAGATGTGAGAAGAGGTAAGTGGATTGCCAGGATCCTAGAGTTTGATCTAGAGATTAAGCCCACTAAGTTGATAAAGGAGCAGGGTTTAGCCAAGCTGCTGGCTGAATCCAATTGCAAAGCCTTGGAGATTAGCTTCATCAATGCCCATTTAGAAAATCCGCAAGCTGAGTTGACCAATAAGAATTCTCAGGATGCCTTACCACTAGTAGCATGCACCTGGTACAAGGATATCTTGTATTTTTTACGAGAATTGAAGCCTCCTGATAGGATGGGAAAAAGCAAGGCGAGAGCTTTAGCTCAAGGCGGCCAAGTATTGCCTCATTGACCAAGCCTTGTACTGGAAAGACCCTCTAGGGATGTTCTTAAGATGCCTGGACCCGCAAGAAGCCCAGAAGGTTATAATTGATTTCCATAACGGCCTTTGCGGGGGGCATCATTTCTGGAAGACCACAGCTCATAAGATCCTCAGGGCTGGATATTATTGGCCTACTTTATTCGCTGATGTCTGCAGAGAAATCAGAGCTTGCATCAAATGCCAAAAGTTCTCAGGAAAGCAACAACTCAGATCATTGCCATTAAAGCCTATAGTAGCTTCAACACCTTTTCAACAGTGGGGGTTAGACTTCATCGGAGAAATTCATCCTCCCTCAAGTGGTCAACACATATGGATCCTGACTACGACTGACTATTTCACCAAGTGGATAGAAGCTACCCCTACCAAGAGTACTTCTCACAAAGTAATTATCAACTTCCTGGAGGATATCATAGCCAGATTTGGTTGTCCCAGCAAAATCGTCACCGACAATGCTGCCTCTTTCAGGTCTGAGCCTTTGGTTAAGTTCTGTGAACAATTTGAGATTTCGTTGATCCACTCTACCCCCTATTATCCTCAAGGAAATGGACTAGCTGAGTCTTCCAATAAAAGTCTGATCAAGCCCATCAAGAAATTATTGGAAGACAATAAAAGGGCCTGGGATTCAAAGCTCAAATTTGCCCTATGGGCCGACCGAGTGACAACAAAGAAGTCATTGGGCATCTCACCTTTCCAACTTGTTTATGGAATAGAAGTTGTTTTTCCCACTCAGCTCGCTTTATCCGTGGAAAAATTCCTCCAGGACCTTGAAGGAGAGCCTAACCATATGGTCAGAAGGATTCATCAGATGGTGGAAGTTCAGTAGATCAGGGAGCCGGTCATGGCCAGGGCCTACCATCATCAGCAGAGGATCAAGCAAACCTTTGATAGGAAAAACAAAAAGAAAGTTTTCGAGCTGGGTGATTTGGTGCTCAAATGGGATGCACCCAGGCAGGATAGGGGCAAGCACAGTAAGTTTGATGCCCTCTGGTTTGGGACTCTCAAGATCTCTGAGGTGTTTTCAAACAACACCTACAGGTTGCAGGATTTGGAAGGCGAAGAAGTTTTTGATGGCCCAGTAAATGGGCATTTTTTAAAAAAATGTTTTTTGTGGGCTGCAGACGACTTCTTTTGTTTTGTAAATTTTGTTTTCTGTTTTCTGTTCTCAGCTTAGTAAATGACTCCATAGCCCAACAGCAAGGCACTGAATCTGCAAAAGAGTTCTTAGAGCATCACGGGGACGACTCTATCCCCCATGGAGCCTAATGTTAACGACATTTCTTGTCCTAGGCACAAGAGTATTCGGGTCTGCAAGTTGCACAAGAAGCGCCCCAGCGCAACGCGGGAGAATCTCTTGTCCAATCACAAATCAAGCGAGCGAGCAGTCTGATTTCAACGACAAGGATCAATTGACGAAGCAGATCGACGGTCATCGGGTTTTCGAGGCTGTCAAGTTGCCCGGAATTTAGCACGAAGGGTAGCGCCCATAGTTCAGGGCAAGTCTGGGTTGTCCGATCCAATTGGGACAGGTGGCAGCTAGTCGACATATCGAGGATCGGTGTTTCGGGAGACAAGGAGCCTCCCATTCTTTACAGCTGAAATCGTCGATCGGTGAAACGCCGAAAGCACCTTTGGAGCCAAGCCCACGGTCTTAGCACCAAGTCACATCAAACGAGCCTGTAAATGGGGGTAGCCCCCTTTATAATAACGAATACTATCTAGGCCGTTCATCTGAAGGACGCGTGGAGCACATCCGTGTCATGTCGGCTTTCGGAAGTTTGAGGGGTAAGCGTTCCTTGTCATTTCATTTCTCGAAACCTCGAACCCCGAAAAGCCGAAAGCACCTTTGAAGGTAGGCGTAGGGTCACGGCCCGTGGTCACTTGGGAAAGAAAGGATCTATGCAAAAGGGGCCCAAGGGTGTTGATCCTAGTCGTCGAAAGGATGATCGTGATCTCCATGCGCCATCTGATCCGACCTCAATCCTGGTTTTCGCCTGGAGTAAATGAAGATGAGAAGGGGTGGTTGAAACCTCTCCTCAGGCATTAAGTGTAAAGTATGGATAATCTGGCAAGTGGTCTGCTCGAGAGGGTCCTGTGTACCCACTTTTCTGAAGAAGCCATGCCGAGTCCTCGACCAGCCGGAGGAGGTCTGCACACGCTAGCCCGACACTTAATGGCTCAGTTACTCCCCTTGCAGGAGCCATGCGCAGTTAAGGTGGCGTTTGACAAAGAATACCCGCCCGATTTTGGCTGAAAGGACACCAAGCCTGGAGCGACTGAGGGCGCCTCTGTTGGGCGATTTTCTCTGAGTATATGAACTCAGTATTTGTATTTTGAAAAGTATCGATGGTTGAGCAAGGCTCCCGGTGGTAAACTTTAATGAAGCACTGTTTTCCTGGTTATGTTTGGACTCTTGAGACTTCTTGTCTTATGAATGTCAATTTTTCTTTCGTGTCTTTGTTTACACTGTGTTAGAACGGCTCGGAATTGGAGAATGTAGTCGAGCGGTAACTGTTATAGGATGATGTAGAGTTTGATCACTGTAATAGTTGCACTGTTTCTAATCGGTCCCTGTGATTTTCTTAGCGCTGAACGACTTAGAATTGGAGAATCCAGTCAAGTCCCCCCTCTCAGTTCCTCGAAGCTCTGAACCAGAGGATCTCACATTCAGAGTTTTTCTTCTACAAATTACTGAAAGGCCTGTTGCTTGAGGTAGTTTGTCTACTCCCCTCACCAAGTCTTCAACTTGCTCATTTTCAAATCAATCCGCTGACTGAAGTTAGATCAAGACCTCCTTTGTTCCTCGCATGCCAGACCCAGTCCCTGAGTTTGAGTGATATCTTCCTAAGTCTCTACCCATTTGATCACCCATTAAAAACTACCGTGACATAAAAAACAGATGGGCGTCGGGCTCTGCTCCTGCTGCAATCCAGGAGTGACTTTCGTCGCCAACACATTCAATCACAACTTTCAACTTTTATTTATTTTTTAATTTAAAAATAAAAAATAAAATAAAAACAAAAAGTTATTAAACTAGAAAAAAGCATGTTTGATAAGGATTATGTCATTATATAATTGCTTCAAAATCTAGTTATAATTATCAACTCAAACGAGGATGAGGATGACATAAAGATGTCCAATCTTGACTTAACTATTGGGGAATCACGGAAAATATCATTTTGCAGAATAAAGATACTATTAAAAAATAACTTCAAATCAAAATTTAAGGAGAAAATGTGGTGTGATAAAGAGTTAGAGGAAAAAAGAAAATTAAGGTATTATAAGGATGTAATCAACCCTAATCTAGAAGATCAAAATTATCTATCTGTTTTGCCAAGTGTAAAAAAAAATAAAATAAACATTGTTAAGATAAGAACAAATTCTCACTAGCTCCATTTGTCGCACTACTAACCTTTCTAACCTTTTAACTCAACAAAAGTATGGTGATATTGGAAAGCTTCTCTTAATGTATTTTTAGCACATAAACAAAATTCTAAAGAATCTCAAGTAATTACTAACCCTCGTATAGTCTCATAGACTAATTCGATCTTACTGAAGGTTAATCATCATCATCATCATCATCAATATAGTTTTAGTGAAAATGACATAACAAATTACCCAATTTTAACAACCAATAGAAAATTTTAAATTATAATACAATATTTATATTAAAAAATAATAATTAATTATAACAAATTTTAAAAAATAAAAATAAATAAATAAATAAAAATAAAAATAAAAATAAAAAAAATAACAAAAAAATAACTAACTAAATTGAATACATAATTTAAATTAGAAAAAAAGTTACTACATCTGTTGCTGATTTGGATGCATAATTTAAATTTTAAAAGTTGCATAATTTAAATTAGAAAAAAACGTTACTACATCTGCATCTAATTTGGATGCATAATTTAAATTTTAAAAGTTACTCTACCCAAATCAAACTCAAAGAGAAAAATCAAACTCAAACAATTTGGATGCATAATTTAAATTTAAAAAATTACTCCACCAACATTAAACTGAGAAAAATCAAACTCAAACTATTTAATAAATAGAAAATTTTATGTCATAAAAACAATTTCTAAAAATAATTAAAATATTCAATTTAATAATAATTATATTTTTAAATAAATATATTAAAAAAAGCATTTTTTCATTCATATTTTATTAATAAATTTTAATAACTTATTTAAAATTTTTCATTATCATTTTTTTCTTATCACTATTCTATTTTTTTATTCCACACATAAAAAAAAATCTAATACATCATAATTTATTTAAAATTTTTAAATATCATTTTTTTTCTTATCACTATTCTATTTCTTTATACTACACATAAAAAAAAATCGAATACATCAATTTAATGTTTGGCTTGGCAAAAACTTTAAAATTAAAGTATTATTATTGATAGAGCTGATTGAATGTAATGGTTAAGAACATGTGTTTCTTTTTAAAATATCACAAATTCAAATTCAAAAAAATCTCATACACCAATTTGATGTGACTTTTACAATAATCTTAAAAATAAATTATTATTATTATCCATATTAAACTTAAATTCAAATAAAATCCATTAATATAAACAAGTTTATTAAATTTAAATATTTAATTTTAAAAAACACATCCGTACCGGTTCTAGAAACACACCAGCCGAACACAAATTA
>JASDQU010010910.1:10878-25537 GCA_032191745.1 Picea mariana | reverse complement strand
TGTGTAGAAGGGAGGGGATGAATCATCTCTATCTTCTACACATCCCTGAACATACATGATAAAGTGTTGCATAACTGCCTCATGGACTCAGGGGCTTCCATAACCTTATGCCCAAAATAGTAATGGAAGAGTTGGGACTAGAGGTGAAAAAAGCTTAGCATGATTTGTATTCTTTCGATTCAAGGAGAGTATAGTGTCCGGGATTCATTAAAGACCTGGTGGTTTCTTTGTTTTAGCTTCCCTGAAGAGTGTGGTCATGGATATTGTGGTAGCTGACGTTCCCCCCAAGTTTGGCATGTTGTTGTCAAGGTCTTGGATTAAAAGACTTGGAGGAACGTTACAGATGGATCTCACATACGCCACCATTCCAGTCTTTGGAGGGGAACACAGGAGGTTGTACAGAGAAGCCCAGCTAGCCTATATTGTCAGTGATGAAGCAAACCCCACGAATCACCCCTTCTTTGCACTTGACACTGATTTAGGGTCTAGTTTGTTACAGATCACTGGAGCTCCCGAAGTCCCTTTACAGATTAGAAAGCAACCCATTCTTAATCAGCAAATACCTCCTCCAACCACCTCTATTTGGAAGATGTTCTTTGACGGAGCTTCCTCCAGTATAGGCGTAGGCGCTGGAGTGATTTTCATATCGCCCTGCCAAGAGACCATATCCCTGTCATACAAGCTAGAATTTGAAACTACCAACAATGTGGCGGAATATGAAGCTCTTGTTTTGGGTATGAGGGCTGCAAAAGAAATGGGAATTAAAGAGGTGTTAGTGTTCGGAGATGCAGAATTGATAATCCAACAGATCAGGGATGTTTATCAGGCCAAGCATCCTCGGCTCAGAAGTTACAGAAATGAGGTATGGGACCTGATTGATAATTTCTTCTCAGCTTTCAACATTACTTTTATCCCAAGGGAAGAAAATACCTCGGCCGACTCCTTAGCAGTCTCGGCTAGTCTGTTCAAGATCCCCCTGCCGCCGAAGATCCATGGTGAGGTCGAAATAAGATACAGACCATCCATCCCAGACAATGTAAAGCATTGGGAGGTATTCGAGGATGATCTTGAAATCAAAAAATTTCTTCAGACCGTCAATGAGTTTTCGACATTACACATTAATCAGGATCCTGATCCCGAAGGTGACCCTCCCTCTGAAATATTCTTAAATAAAATCATTAATCACCAGATTATTCAGTTGACTAGCAACCACATTCCAAGGGGCTAGTCCCTTTAGAAAGGTTGTTCGACAAGAATGATGTGGCAGTTAAGGGTGGTGTTTCAAATAAAGATGTTGATACAGCCAAATGCAACATTAGCACACAGGAGGAACCTAAGTTTATCAAATTATCAAGCAACTTGACCAGTGAACAGAGGGTGGAATATACTGAGTTATTGAAGGAATTCGCTTATGTGATTGCATGGGCCTATGAAGACCTCAAGACTTATGACACATCTGTCATTGAACACAAGATCCCACTGAAGGAAGAGGCTAAGCCATTTAGGCAGAAGTTGAGACAGATAAATCCCATGTTGCTACCTGTCATGGAGAAGGAAGTGAAGAAATTGCTAGATGCCCAAATTATCGTCCCCTTGAGATATTCCTAATGGGTGGCCAATTTGGTCCCAGTAAGGAAGAAAAGTGGAGAAATCAGACTCTGTTTTGATTTCAAGAACCTAAATAGGAGCTCAAGGAAATACAATTACCCCCTGCCCAATATGGAACAAATACTACAGATGGTAACTGGTGCGTCTAGGATATCCATGATTGTTGGTTTTTCTGGCTATAATCAGATATCAATCATACCTGAGGACAGAGAAAAAATGGCCTTCACCACTCCTTGGGGCACATTCATGTATGCCAAAATTCCTTTTGGATTAATAAATGCAGGGCAACATTTCAGAGAGCCATGGACATAGCGTTCATCAGGGAAAAAGATAAGTTTGTGGTGATCTACCTGGATGACATAACAGTCTTCTCCAGGTCTGATAGAGAGCACTGCGGTCATCTAAGAAAAGTTTTTTTGAAGTGTCGAAGGTTTGGCCTATCCTTAAATCCTAGAAAATCTTTGTTTTCTATGAAGGAAGGGAAACTATTAGGCCATATAGTATCAAAAGAAGGAGTGAGGATTGATCCTAGCAAGGTAGAGGCAATTCAAACCCTGTCACTTCCTAGATCCATGAAGGAATTTCAGGCCTTTTTAGGGAAAATTAATTTCTTGAGGAGATTCGTCTCAAATTTTGTTGAGTTGATGAAACATATCACAGCCATACTCAGGAAGGGAAATGAAGTGAAATGGACCACTAAACCCAAGGAATCTTTTACTCAAATAAAAAGGGTATTGACTGAGGCACCTGTGCTGATCAATCCTGACTATTCCAAAGGATTCGTAATTTTCTCTTTTGCTTCTTTTGATACAGTAGCAGCGGTCTTGTTGCAGAAAAATGAGGAAGGGCGAGAACAACCCATTTCCTTTTTCAGCAAGGCATTAAGAGATGCATAGGTCAGGTATGAAATCATGGAAAAGCAGGCCTATGCATTAGTAAAAGCTCTCAAAGTTTTCAGAGTCTACGTCTTGCACTCAAAGGTGACCGCATACGTTCCTTCAGCCCCTATGAAGGATATCCTTGTACAGCCCGACATAGATGGGAGAAGAGGTAAGTGGATTGCAAGGATCCTAGACTTTGATCTATAGATTAAGCCCACTAAGTTGATAAAGGGGCAGAGTTTAGCCAAGCTACTGGCTGAATCCAATTGCAAAGCCCTGGGGATTATCTTCATCAATGCCTGTTCAGAAAATCTGCAAGATGAGTCGACCAATAAGAATTCTCAGGGTGCCTTACCACTAGTAGCATGCACCTGGTACAAGGATATCTTGTATTTTTTACGAGAATTGAAGCCTCCTGATGGGATGGGAAAAAGCAAGGCGAGAGCTTTAAAGCTCAAGGCGGTCAAGTATTGCCTCATTGACCAAGCCTTGTACTGGAAAGACCCTCTAGGGGTGTTCTTAAGATGCCTGGACTCGCAAGAAGCCCAGAAGGTTATAATTGATTTCCATAATGGCCTTTGCAAGGGGCATCATTTCTGGAAAACCACAGCTCATAAGATCCTTAGGGATGGATATTTCTGGCCTACTTTATTCACTGATGTCTGCAGAGAAATCAGAGCTTGCATCAAATGCCAAAAGTTCTCAAGAAAGAAGCAGATCAAATCACTGCCATTAAATCCTATAGTAGCTTCAACACCTTTTCAGCAGTGGGGGTTGGACTTCATCGGAGAAATTCATCCTCCCTCAAGTGGTCAACACAGATGGATCCTGGCTACGACAGACTATTTCACCAAGTGGATAGAAGCTACCCCTACCAGGAGTACTTCTCACAAAGTAATTATCAGCTTCCTGGAGGATATCATAGCCAGATTTGGATGTCCCAGCAAAATCATCACCGACAATGCTGCCTCTTTCAGGTCTGAGCCTTTGGTTAAGTTCTGTGAACAATTTGAGATTTTGCTGATCCACTCTACTCCCTATTATCCTCAAGGAAATGGACTAGCTGAGTCTTCCAATAAAAGTCTGATCAAGCTCATTAAAAAATTATTGGAAGACAATAAAAGAGCCTGGGATTCAAAGCTCAAATTTGTTCTATGGGCCAACCAGATGACAACAAAAAAGTCCCTGGGCATCTCACCTTTCCAACTTGTTTATGGAACAGAGGTTGTCTTCCCTACTCAGCTTGCTTTATCCATGGAAAAATTCCTCTAGGACCTTGAAGGAGAACCTGACCATATGATCAGAAGGATTCATCAAATGGTGGAAGTTCAACAGATTAGGGAACAAGTCATGGACAGGGCCTACCATCATCAACAGAAGATCAAGCAAACCTTTGACAGGAAGAGCAAAAAGAAATATTTCGAGCTGGGTGATCTGGTGCTCAAATGGGATGCACCCAGGCAGGATAGGGGCAAACACAGTAAGTTTGATGCCCTCTGGTTTGGGCCTTTCAATATCTCTGAGGTATTTTCAAACAACACTTACAGGTTGCAGGATTGGGAAGGCAGTGAAGTTTTTGATGGCCCAGTAAACGGGCGTTTCTTAAAAAAATGTTTTGTGTAAGACGCAGGCGGTTTCTTTTGTTTTGTAAATATTGTTTTTTTTGTTTTATGTTTTCGGCTTAATAAATGACTCCATGGCCCAACAGCAAGGCACTGAAACTACAGAATGATTCCTTAGAGCATCACAGGGATGACTCTATCCCCCATGGAGCCTAATGTTAGCGGCATTATTTGTCTTGGGCTCAAAAATACCCAGGTCTGCAGGTTACACGGGAAGCGCCCCAGCGCAACGCGGGAGAATCTCTTTTCCGATCACAAGTCAAGCAAGCGGGTGAAGTTTTGATGTCGGCGGCCGAGATCCACCTACAAAACTGATCGATGTGCATCGGGATTTCGGGGCTACCAAGTTGCCCGGGTTTTAGCACGAAGGATAGCGCCAATAGTTCAAGGAAAATCTGCGTCGTCCGATCCAGTTGAGACAGGTGGGAGTCAGTCGGCATATTGGGGATCGTTGTTTCGAGAAACGAAGAGCTTCTCGTTCTTTACAGCTAAAATCGTCAATCAGCGAAACGTCGAAAGCACCTTTGGAGCCAAGCCCACGATCCTACCACCAGGTCACATCAAGCAAGCCTGGGATTTAAAGCAGCCCCTTCTAAATAGCGGATCTATCTTGACCATACATCTTAGGGACACGCGGCGCGCATCCGTCCCATGTCGGTATTCGGGAGTTTGAGGGGCAAGCGCTCCTCGTCATTTCACATTTCGGAACCTCGAATCCCGAAATGCCGAAAGAGCCCAGACCCGGGCCCACAACATCACCAAGTAAGTTCAGGACCGTCAAATCTGAGAGGGACGCGTGGGGTCCAATTAGACCATCTCGGCGTTTTGCTCATCGCAGATGTGAATAAGCAAGGATTAACTCCTTCCATTTGTGAACGTCGAAAGCGTTTTGGGAATAGACACAGGGTCACAGCCCGTGGTCACTTGGGAAAGAAAGGAGTTGTGCAAAAAGGGGGCCAAAGGCGTCAAGTCTAGTCACCGAAAGGATTATCGTGATCTCCATGTGCCATCTGATCCAACCTCGATCCTGGTTTTCGCCTCGAGTAAATAAAGATGAGAAGGGGTGGTTGAAACCTCTCCTCGGGCATTAAGTGCAAAGTATGGATAATCTGGCAAGCGGTCTGCTCAAGAGGGTCCTGTGTACCCATTTTTCTAAAGAAGCCATGCCGATTCCTCGACCAGCCGGAAGAAATCTGCGCACGCTAGCTCAGCACTTAATAGCTCAGCTACTCCCCTTGTAGGAGCCATGCACAGTTAAGGTGGCATCTGACAAAGAATATCTGTCCGAATTCGGCTGAAAGGACACCAAGCCTTGGATGACTCAGCACGCCACTGTTAGGCAAATTTTCTGAGTATATAGACTCAGTTTTTGTATTTTTGTGATCTATCGATGGTTGAGCAAGGCTCCCGATAGTAAAACTTTAATGAAGCATTGTTTTCCTGGTTATGTGTGGACTCTTGAGACTTCTTGTCTTATGAATGTCAGTTTCTTTCACGTCTTTGTTTACACTGTATTAGAACGACTCAGAATTGGAGAATCCAGTCGAGTTGTAACTGTTATAGGATGATGTAGATTTTATCACTGTAACAGTTGTATTGTTTCTAATCGGTCCCTGTGATTTTCTTAGTGCTAAATGACTTGGAATTGGAGAATCCAGTCAAGTCTCCCCTTTCAGTTCCTTGAAGCTCTGAACCAGAGGATCTCGCATTCAGAGTTTTTCTTCTATTAATTACTGAAAGGCCTGTTGCCTGAGGTAGTTTGTCCACCCCTCTCACCAAATCTTCAACCTGCTCATTTTCAAATCAACCCACTGACTGAAGTTAGATCAAGACCTCCTTTGTTTCTCACATGCCGGACACAGTCCCTGAGTTTGAGTGATACCTTCCCAAATCTCTACCCATTTGATCACCCATTAAAACTATCATGACATAAAACTGATGGGCGTTGGGCTCTGCTCCTGCAAGCAATCCAGGAGTGACTTCCGTCGCCAACACCCACCACCGAGGATATCTATTTTTTGACTGGCCTCTCAAGGAGAGGGGAACCAGTCAACTTTAGGACTTTTCCTGCGGGACCGAGTAAGATCTCGAAACTGATAGCCGAGCACTGTGAGGTTGGGACTGATCGTGTGGGTTCCCAGGTACCTATCAGTAAGATCATTAACCTATCGCTACAGGCGATATCATTACTGATTGGGCAGATTACCGGTTCTGTAGCCTTGCATCATGCTTCTTGCACACAGATGAACTGTGTGATCCAGTGCTTGAATGCACAGATTTTTGACTGGAGTACTACATTACTGGAGTGCATGAAGAAGCAATTGACAGATTGTCGACAGCAAACACAAAGGAATTTCGGGTTCAGGACGATCTTGTGTTCATTTTTCTTCGAGAGAGTTCCGAGCTTTAGCCCTCGGGAAGTAGTACGAGGACATCAGGCCTCATTTCCTGCAGTGTGTAGATGGGCATTATTACTGCCGCGACAGGGTGGTGGAAGGACCAATGAGTCCTTCAATGATGCTTTCTTTGTGTGGTTGTCACGGCAGATCCCTGTGATCAAGGACTACCCATATGCAGGGATAGATTTTTCTAGAGATCCTGAGATACCCATGCCTCCTGGTGCGGAGCGAGAGGAGATGGGTAAGTCTCCACCTTTGTAGTTTTTTTGTTTGCATATGTAATTTTTATGTCATTTTTGTGATATATATCATTTTTTTTGTATGCTAGTGTATTTGACGGGTAAATGTTTGTTGCATGCAGATGTGGGACTCGTGCGACCTGCTGATTATGCACGGAACAGGCGACGTCCTCGACCAGAAGCCACAGCTGCCACCGCCGGAGGAGCAGCAGTAGCAGGGAACCTCCCAACCGAGGAGGCTAAGAGAGTCCCTAGACGATTTGAGTGGAATTTCACTGCACTCACTCGCACAGTCCCGATGGTAGAGATAGAGGACCTGCCACCATCCATGCAGCCTCATGTCGTGGGGGCACCTCAGACGTGGGTCCGATTGTTTAGGCGTTTAGCCCATGCTATGGACTATTATAACAGGGCCCATAGGCCCTGAACCTATTTAGACTTTTTACGTGCCACGAGCACTTACTTGTATATATATTTTTGAGGGCATAAACCCTGTGACTCGTTTATTAGTCCTATTTTTTAGGCGCTTGCGTCCATCTATGTACTCTGGTTTTTATATGATGTTATATATGGTTTTTTGATCTTTTCTGTCTTAAGGATCGCATGTGAAAAAATGTATTTACATGCTTATGTCAACGTTCTTTCATATGTGTGCAAGATGCCAATCTAAAATTTGATTAGCTAGAGTATCTGTAGTTTGGTTTAATCTCCTAGAAACATGAAAATATGTAATATAATAAAAGTTTCCTACTAGGAGACGTACCCTAAGGAATCGTTGGTGTAAAGTTGGATCATGAACCCGGTATACTCTGTTTAGCTGCGACACAACCAGTTGAGTGTCGAGATAGACCCGGAGATGAGAGATACCCAATGACAAGGTGTCACGAAGAAACTCAATAACTGCACTATACTCAGCGACATTATTTGTGGTGTCACCTAAGCATATACCTCCGGAAGATAACAACTGGCCCTGAGGTGTAAAGATTACCCAAGATGCAGAGGCAAGCCTCCGCATGTGCCGACTAGCACCATCTGCATACCCAACGAACACCTCAGAATCACTTGACATATGCCATATTGACGAAAGATAACATCAATGACACGTCCATAACACTTAAAAGAAACTTAAAAAGTAATAGTACAAACACTATACATATGTTACAGAAATTTACCCACAGTAACCTGTCTATGAGTAATACTTCCTGAGGTAGAGCCCATTTCTAGGCTCCGCCAAAGCATTCCCTTCAAAATCAACCAAACAATAAGTGCCCTTTTTTAATACCTCTTTTATGATGAAGGGTCCGAACCACATGGGTTTAAACTTTCCTGCCCCTAGGGGGTCCTTATCTTGGTCATAGACCAGGACAAGGTCGCCCTAAGAGAAAATCCGAGGACGAACGAACCTATCATATTGACACTTGACCTTATGTTTGTGACCCACGTTGGCCAGAGCCTCATCGCGACGCTACTCATTGAGCTGCTCAAGGTGTACTAACCATTCTTCAAGCAGAGAAGTGTCTAGCAATAATTGTACTGCCAATTTTAGAGATGGGATCTGACATTCAATGGGCAAGACTGCCTCCAGTCCGTAAACGAGTTGAAAATGAGAGAAACCGATTGTAGTCTTAACAGATGTTCGGTAAGCCCATAATGCCGAGTATAACATCAAATGCCAATTTGACTTGGCTGAGTTGATAGTTCACTGTAAAATAGTCTTAAGAGTTTTGTTTATAGCTTCCACCTGCCCATTGGCTCGGGGGTAGTAAGGTAATGAATGCTCCTGCCGTAACCCAAGCTTTGATGTTAATTCGGTCATCATTTGGTTCTGAAAGTGGCTTCCATGGTTAGTGACAATCTCTCTTAGGACGTTGAACCTTGCTATGATCTGGTTGAATAAGAAGAGAGTTGCAGTCTCTCCATCATCTTTAAACGTTGGCATAGCTTCGACCCACTTAGTGAAGTAGTCGACAACTACAATGATATAGTGGTGCCCCCTTGCTGATGGGGGGTTGCATGTAGTGTAATCAATCCCCCACTTAGTGAAGGGACCAACTGTGATGACAGGAAAAATAGGAGCGGGATGTGCCCTCATCTTCTGAGAGAATATTTGGCACAGATGGCACTTCTTGACCGATTCGATAGAATCTTTGATAAGTGTCAGCTAGAAGTAACCTGCTCATAGAATCTTTGAGGATGTTGCCAACCCAGATAAATGACCGCCACAAGCTCCAGTATGGAAATCATTGAGCACGATGATGGCCTCCTCATGAGTGAGACATCGACGGCAGATGCAGTCTACACCTCTCCAATACAATGTATCATCAAGTATGAGATAATTCTTAGCCTGATGGCGTATCCGCCGACGCTCGTCACGAGAAGCAGAGGTGGGGCATTTCAAAGTCTAGAGATAGATAAGTATATCTCTGTACCAGGGGTCTGAAGATGAAATCAAAAACATATCTCCCCGGATAGGCAATTCCTCAGGCACAACGTCACCTAACTCAACCGGAAGTTCTGAAATAAGCTCTGCGAAGACCAATGACTTCTTGGACTTTGCTTAAACGAAATCTAAGTCAAATTCTTGGAGGATGACTATCCATCTACTGATTTTTCCGCCTATAACTCGTCATGTCAACATGTACTGGAATGGATTCACGACAGTAATAACGATGGTCTTGCGAAACAGAACATAGTGACAGAACCGTTGAACAGCATGAATTGTTACCAACGCAAGTTTTTTGATATGAGAATAATTGAGTTCCGGTTCTACGAGGCCTCGGCTCAGGTAATAGATCACGTATTCTGAGAACGAATCGTCTTCCTGAACTAAAACCATACCAATGGTTAACTCTGCAGCAGCCAGATATAATAAGAAATCTTTGTTATAGTTAGGTGGTCGTAGCAGAGGTGCGGTTGTGAGGGCGTGTTTTAATGCGTCGAAAGAGAGTTGAGCAGCTTCGTCCCAGAAAAAAGGAACGTCTTTATTTATTAAATGCATAAAGCCATTGGTGATTTCGACATAGTTGGTGATGAAGCGTCGTAAGAAGTTCGCCTTGCCTTGTAGACTCTGAAGTTGTAGGATTGTGCGTGGGGGGGGAAACTGGATTATTGCCTCCACCTTAAGAGGATCGACCATGATCCTTGTTGTTGATACGATGAAACCTAACAAATGTCCTGACGTTACACAGAATCTGCACTTGTTTGGATTCAAGCGAATCCTAAAGTAGCGACAGCGTTTGAAGATTAGTCTAAGGTGTGTGGGATGATCCGTTCGCTTGCGAGAGCGTGACGCTAAATCATCTAGATAGGCCTCGACTATATGCTTGAGGTCATGAAAAGCAAAAGACATGGTCCGCTGGAATGTGGCTCCAGCATTTTTAAGGCCAAAAGGCATCTTACAATATGCGAATGTACCCCACGGACAAATGAATGTCATTTTGTGTTGATCTTTAGGTTTGATTTGGATTTGATTATATCCCAAAAAAACATCCATGAAAGAAAAGGCTTCACAACTGGCACATTCATCAATGATCTGGTCAATTAATGGTGTTGGAAAATTATCTTTGGGACATGCCTTGTTCAAATCACGGAAATCGGTACATACATGAATCGTGCCTTGTTTTTTATTGACCGACACAGGATTTGACACCCATTGAGTCAAATGAATAGGATAAATAAAACCTGCCTTTAGCAATTTCTCAACCTCAATCTTGATGGTTGCTGCTTTCTTGGGATTGACTGGATGAAGTTTTTGTCGAACAGGCTTGACATCAGGATACATTGTGATTTCATGTTCAACTATTTTTGGATCGATACCTGGCATTTCCTCATAAGACCAGGCAAAAACGTCACGGAATTCTTTGAAAAGATCCGTATAAATTTGAATTTCTTCGGGGGAGCAATCCGCTCCGACAAAGACATTCTCCATGACGCCAGGGTTTCGGGAGATGTTGATGGGTATAGTTTCAGCGATAGTCGCCATATTACCCTCAGCATAAATTTCCTGCGTAGCAAAGAGATTAATAGGACATGGTTGATCTCCCGTCATGGTAACGGTGAATTCTCCTACTTCGATTTGGCTTAACTCTGGGACAAAATATGATCTGTGATGAAGATCTTCCCAAGGTTTGTCTGGACTAGTCATTGCTTTGATTACTACTTCATCAGAAGGCAAGACTAAGTCTAACGAATCGACGTTAGCGAGAGAACCCTGAGCCCAAATAGGCTCTAGAAGTGGATCTAACTCTTGTGTAGGAGTCGGATCAGGGTTAGCTGAAGCTTGCTAGAATAAAGAGTACGCTACCTCAGCGGTAAACGAGGGCATGGACATGCCTAGGTGCCCTGTCTCATCCATCGTGGCTGATGGGGAAGGAAGAATCCAAGGATCCTCAAAGTAAGTCGTGCGGAACGACGAAACTTGAAAAATCTCAACCTTATGGTGATTAGATATAAATTTGATATCGTCGTGAGGAGGTGGGTAATCGAAGGTACCCATCAAGGACGGGAACAAACCAACTCCTACGTTAACGACACCTGGTTGAGGATTATCAATCATCGGGACCGTGGATGCCCCCAAAGCTGCGTCAGGTCTGGAGAAAGATAGTTGATCGATGGTCACTATCCGACCCTCATGTGGAAACAACAAGACTCGAAAAACTGTAGCAACCACAGCTTGCATAGCATAAGTCCAACTCCGTCCTAACAAGAGGTTATAGTCGAGGGGAGCATCGACTACCTCTACTTCGACACACACGGTTTTCTCTCCTAACTGCACAGGGAAAGAAGGAACGATGCCATGTGGTCGGAATGAATGACCATCGAAAGCAGTGAGGAGAGTAGGTGATGGAGACAAAACAGGCTAGCCAATGGCCTTCCAGCATGCTAACGACATAACGCATGTCGAGGTGCCCTCGTCGACCAACGTGCAAAAGATATTCCAAGTAAAAGTTTTCGTGGGATGAGCCACTACTATCTGAAACGCTACGTGGTAAGGTAGACAAGGTTTTAATTCGGTTGTATCTAACATGATGGTGCCCGGATTACAAGTTTCAGTAGAGCCCAAAGCGGTTAACAAGGCTTTCCTCTAAGCAGGGCAACTTTGGAGGACCTCCAAAGCAGACATCGCACAAGTGGTTTGTGATAAATCCTCCACCACAGAGTAATTCTGGGCGGCTCTTGCGTTTGGGTTGTGAGAAGCTTTTTTAAATGCACCCTTTGGAATGTGTGTCATTGTTTCTCCCAACCTCTTCTCGATCTGTAGAGGAAGAGATGGGAGATCAGCTTCTTTACCCTTCTCAGAAGCTCTTGGTTTACTATAGTCATGCGCTCTAGTTGATATGAAAGCATCACCCCTAACCATATATACGTTCGCGGATGAGGGATTGTTTGGAGGCGGGAAAGTTTCTTGGCGGCCCCCTTCTGTGCTTGTAGAGGCTTGAGTTAGATTTTGCCCATGTTGAAAGGGATTAGTCAACACTGCTTGTTGTTATTGTGTGACAAACTTTTGGGCCTCTACAAGTCGAGGACAAAGATGGGTCGAGTGGTCTACCACGCATAAGTTGCATGGATACCTCGCCTTCCGTTTTTCCGTGTTGTCCCCGCCAGCATTATCAGTGGGTTTTTTATCCCCCTTACCCTTTTTTCGTTGTTTTTTCTTCCCCTCAGGCTGCTGGGTGGCCTTAGGGTTAGTCAACTGCACGGTGTGTACTTCCGACGTTTGGGTAGGGGGAGCAGCCAAAACAGTAGTTTGGTTGGCCGCTGTGTGTTGTATGGATAACTGTTGCAACTGTTTTGTCAATTGCTCAGTGGGCTTGGTTTGTGCTGAACCAACAATACCATCGGCATGTGGTCCAGCTCTCTGTCTAGTTTTATCCAGTATCGAACGTGGCGCATCTGGAAAGATGTTCTATAATAAACCAGACTGAGAATAGATGAGCTCAAACTGTTGAGCCCTCATGATGGCATCTTCCTTGGAGATAACTCTAGATGTCACGACGTCTTTGGATAACTGTGGGACCAAAGACTTAAGGAACCACTCAAGAAGGCATGATGGTGGGACTAGTACCTTGATTAAACTATTCCGGCGTCTCCACTCTCAGATATGATCAGAGATATGGTCCGCTATTGTCTGTTCGAAATTGGCGAGCAGCTCTGTGCCAGCGTCGTATCTCATAGGTAACTGGAAATGGTTAAGGAAGGCCATCGCTAGTTCGCCAAAAGAAGAGTATCTTGAATGATCGAGCTCGATGTACCATTTCGTGGCACTCCCAATAAGAGTACATTGAAACAATCGCAACTGTACGGAGTCATCTTTCAATGAGTTAGATGAGCACCAAAGATGAAAGGTAGTAACATGATCACCTGGATCTTCGTTAGACTTGGCCTCGAACTTTGGAATGTCTGAAGGCAACTTCGTCGGCATAGGAGGCCAATGTGGATCGTGACAAATAGGATCATTTAACAACCTTGTCAAATCTGGCAAGTGTAAAGTTGCCAGGAATGGTAGTTTGGGTTGCTGCTGATAACCTGGGAAAAAGGGTCTTGGAGTTTGACTGGCACCAGGTTGCCAGGAAAAGTTTGGCTGCTGGCCCGGATTCTGATAGAAACCATGGCCCTGACTAGCATAAGGATTTTTCATCTGTGGAGACATCATCGGCTGATTTCCCAAAAAGGACATAGAGTGTTGGGCATGCAGTGTATTCGAAGGACTTTGGGAAGGATTACCCCATGCCGGTCCTACGGGGAGAGGCATAGTAGTCTGTCCGGGGTTCCATTGACTGTGGAAAGAATTACCTCAGAACGGCATTCCGAGGGAGGGAATGGATCCTTGTCCTGAATTCCAAGGTCCTGCTATGTGTGCCCCTTGTGCAAGAATAGTACCCTACGCAGGAGTAGATTGTCCAAAAATGGGGTTTCCCCCAGTCGGGAAAGCGACTGACGAGACAGTGGTGTTACCAAACATTTTGTTCCAAGAAAACGGTGTCGAACCTACCAGCATACTGTGCGAAGGTGTTCCTTGACTCCCCGCTCCAAATAAACTATTGTGTGTAGGTTGCCCAACGGATTGCTGATGAGGATCACCAAGCGAAGGGAACGAAGGAGGGATATGACCTCATGCGTAAGGAAAAGCGTTAAAAGGCACAGGAGTGCCCCCAAGGTGACCTTGCAGAAGAGCGCTAGAGCTCCCTGCCCCCAGACCCAAAGTTTGTAAAGTGGAGTAGGTTAGTACAGGACTTGTACCCGAATGAGGCATACCGTATGAAAACGGAGGGCATGTTGCACTAGGTGTGAAGGGGGTTGTGGCCGCCACCATAGACGGGTTTGGTCCACTGTGCGACGTAGTTGCGGCCGAGACCATGGTGGCTCGGACCGACGACAGTAGGTTAGGAGATGACTCTCCTGTGGTGGCAACTGTGGTGGGAATTGAAGAATTCCCAGAAGGAGTAACAGCATTTGTTTCCATTTCTGTGTGAGGCACTGTCTGGCGTTTGTGAAATTGGATTAGTACAATAAACGGTGCCAAGATATCAGTGGTTGGGGTTTCAACCGAGCCGAGAGCGATTGCTTCAAGGTCCAAAATGGTTGATTCCTCCGGGAGTTGTTCGGGCACAAAGGTTTGTAACATGGTCTCTTCAAAAGACCCTTGTTGGTCTAGCTTCCGCCTTAATGGTGGCGGGGGTGTCTCCAGTGTAACCGGTGGCAGGCCAAGAAGCCTTCGTGACTAGCGGAGCTCGGGATCCTCCACTATGTGAGAATATCCAAGACACGCTAAGGTATTCTAAACGTTCAAAAGTAACACACACTAAAAAAGAAGCCCCTGAGAGATAAGACAAGCAATCACTAAACTATTTGGAAGAACAGTTACAACAACCAACACTAGAGCAACTTACCGGTGCAAGTACAACTCGAAC